>JABBOT010000011.1:13685907-13943407 GCA_016165875.1 Acanthopleura granulata | reverse complement strand
GGGGATTTAATCGCGCAAATTGTATAGATATAATTGTATGCTGGTAAAACACATTATCAGAACCAGAATAGAGTTGCCGGCATATTCACCAATGCATAGTTAGAGATTCCGAAAAACTGCAAACATTGGTGTGCGTATATTTGTGTGTTAGCTTCTTCCAACAAAGGCCGTCATGTGGATAGATTCTTGCCTTTCTGGGAGATGTCATGTTATACTCCATTTCAATCAGTGAAATAAAATATAAAGAGAAAAATATGGATGTCATTATCTACCATTCGACATTATCGTAATGTACAATAATTCATATAATTTTCTTTCAAAAGGTAGTTTTATTTCAATTTATTAAACCTTTATGGCTATAAATTTATCAAGTTCATCTAATTCATTTCTTGTTTCCTGTGATTTGCTTTTGTATATATTTCAAACGTTTAACTTTTTTCTTTTTGACATCTTCTTAAAAGCCTATAAATCGTTGTTGATTGTCCGAAAATGTTAAAATTTAAAAAGCTTAGGCGTGCATCTTTAGATATTATAGGCCTTGTAACATTTCTTTGATACTGTGTCCTGTGTGATGGTTTCAATCAACGTCATTATTACTGCAAAACCTAGTGTGCACTCTTAAATTTTACAATGAGTGTATCTTAAATTTTACAATGAGTACCCCACTGTTATTGGTAAATACGTACAGTGTTCAAAATCTCTGGGCTATATGTTCGTCGTGTTGAATGTGATCGCCACGTTGGATATATGAACAGTTGCAATCAAGGCGCAACTGAGATACGTAGTCGATAATGGACACCATATCTACTAAAATGGTAAAAGATTTGTTATACTGATTTTATTTATCCGCCTATAAAACATTCATCACGTCTTTACGTCATCATCGCAAAATGTTGACTGAAACTCATTGCATGAATCCGTCCTAATTTTACATTTTTACATTTTCTTAGTACTTTGGAGCTCTGTGTTATTTGTCTTTTTTGGAAACCCGGCTTGTGATTATTGACCCTGAACATCCATTTTGGTTGATGGCTGGTATTCGAATGTAGGTTTCGACGCCTATAATCACACTGAAAAATACAAAGCTCAAAACTGAGAGCTCTTAGAAAGACAAATTACAGTCCTGTGCTTGGTGTGTTAATTCCTCTGGGTCACTACATCGGGTTTCAAGACAGTTTCTCCATTTCCAGAATCCGCACAAGAACTGCATATGGTTTTAGCTACGAAGGAATTATATGGGAATGCCACGTTGTTGATCTTCTTTTTCTTGACGTCCTTTTTGATATGCCAAAGCATGCCAGATTTCATTGTAAATCGGTCAGGTTTTTCTTGACGCTGCGTTATTTTGACTTGATAATGTACTCTGGCCTCAGCCTGACAAGAGGCTGGATTTGTCCGGGTTACGTGTGGCCATTTGCCAGCTGTCACACCGTCCATCCACGGAATGTTTCTTTTATCTATATACACTATAATCTTTAATATTTATTTAAACACTTATACAGTCACATGGCGTTGAATCTTGCAATATGTACTGAGTTTCATGTGTTTACTACGAAACTGCTGTTGCGACGACTTGGCCTAAGAGCATCTTATTGCCCAGTATTTTATGCAGTCTAAAGTCATATGTATGCTCTCTTCCACTTAGTCCTACCGTTCATTTCTTGCTCCGCTCTCGTCTGTAGAAAGGGTACTTCCTTTTTCTTTTGCGTGCACAATGCAGCATTGTTCATGAATCAAATAGCAAAATACTTTGTTTTTAACGTAACATGAACTTTAGCAATTTACCTGTGTTCGAATCGCCTTATTGAGATACATAGCAGCATTCCTAAACGGCTTACTCTACTCGGTTGAATCTGAATATTTGAACTGGATTTGTGTGCGAAGGGTTTTACCTTCAGTGGCTGATGTAAATGTGGAGGACCTAAGCCTCGAAACCGACATTCATATACCCACCGTGAACCAAAATAGTCGTTCCGGGACAAATAATCGCGAGACCAATTTCAACAAACGACAAATAACACAAACCCCCAAAGAACGAAGAAAATATATAAAATACAATGGTGACGAGAGAAGATTATGAATCTTCTATGCGGATGAATAAAATCAGTTTCCAAATCGTGTACCAGTATAGTAAATATAGTGTGGATAATATCCTAAGAATTGCAACTGTTACTATGCCCAACGTTGCGATCTCACTCATCACTATGAACATACGGTTCCTAGCCCCGGCTTAAGATGAATTGGACACAATTATAAGACAGAGTCCCAGAGATTCTCCGTCTCTATTTACTGACAACAGAGGCCCAGTCATTACGAAAATTTAAACATGGAATATGTGTGTTTGGTCGTGACATTATTTGATCGGAAAATACAACACGGTTTCGGGTTCATGACAACAAAGACATGGTCGCATTTGGTTACAGAGAAACTGGTATTCCGAGACTAAAGTCATATGTTACGCTCCTGGTCAAGACCAGGGTTTCCAGCTATATATTTAAAAGACCACAGCTCAGAGCGTAAAACCAGAGCAGCGACGACAATGTTATAGTTGGCAAATGGTCACACCCTACCGGTGAAATCCGGCCTCATGTCACATTAGGGTTTTATTCTAACTATTCATAAAATTATTTACGAAGTAACAACTTACACACCCCGTAATACCATGGCTTAAACAAGATAAGGCAAAATAAAAATATGCAGTGATGTTAAATGCAATGTACTGTACATCACTGATCCAGAATTAATGTGCTGTGTTGTCATTACATTTAAAACATGAATACACAATGTCATAGAGCTAAAAAAGAAACGACCTTCAGTGTTCTTTATGTTTATCGTTTTGACCGTTAGGATATACTTAATAACCCCGTCACCACACAGTGATTCTGACATCCATCCGATTTCTGGAACTCACCAAACAAATCTACTGACATATTATGCTGCTCAAGCAGAAAGTTTATAGTATCAGTCTTGTTGGGACATGCTTTCAATCAAAGGAAGGGATAATCCAGTCACGCTATTAAAATGCTATATACAAACAGTTCCCATGGAAACATGATGCCTACTAGTTGTCATGGCAATTGCGTGCAGGTAATTAACGTTGCGTGCCCCGTGTTTTACACATTGCGTGGTTTTATCACAAAACTACCCTTATGGTTTACCGCGCATGTACAACGAACAGCTCTCCAAGCCCCCACAACACACACGCATATAATCAATTCAGTGTCACGTAATTTCCGGGATTATGCATCGTGAACAAACAAGTGAGCGGCTATTGTTTGCTCCTTTGTTTATTTGTTTATCTTCAGCGTTTATTATTGCTTTCAAAAATATTGTCTACGTATAGGTCTCAACGCCAACATAATCATAATGGTGCATCACTTACGCCTTGTCCAAGATATCAGCCGTGCCGCAATGCGGCTCTCCTGTCCGGTGACAAAGGAAAGCAAATCTTTTCACCAGTACAACATCGGGGCCTTCTGTCTATGTGAATACTAAAATCACTTGTGATTTTTCATGGCGACTTGTTATGTTAATGAAATAACTTGTTTTGTTTTCTAAATACATTGATGGCGTTGATGTTTTATTGGTTCCATCTCTAGGAAACCCATTCGCTGTCATTGGAAGTGGATCGACTTGGCACCACAAGAACTCTTAATATTTATTTGATCGTTTATTATCGCCGTACTCAAGACTTTTTTACCTATTCGATGGTGGAACCGAGGGTGTGAGCGGGCCAGTGCCGCGTTATGACCCCGTGCCTCTCACCTATGTGGTCGTTGTGAGTTTAAGTTCAGCTCATGCTAGCTTCCTCATCGGCCGTACGTAAGAATGTCCCCCAGTAACCGGCGGCCGTCGTATAAGTGCAATATTATTGAGTACGGCGTACAATACCAATCACATTAATAAATAAATAAATAAAATACTCAGTGGTCGTCAGTTTCGTGGTAGAAGCAAACCGGATTGCCGGGTGTGTGCCACCGACCTTTGGCAAGTTACTGATGACCTTGTCAAATATGACGTACAGATATGCACACCACTTCTGTCGAACGCAAGAGGTCTGAAAGGAACGCTTGACAAAACAAACGGCCATACAATCGTCGTCCCTCGCTTTATACAGTCACTCAGACCTCACAAGCGTGAGAGCCGCTGAATGTGATAATTCCCTGCTTTGAAAATCCGCTGCTTTCAACCCATATCATTTGTGTCTGGTGATTTCAAGGGAAGCGTCTCTATGTCAATGTGTAAATGTATTAAATGTGATTACAACATAGCATTGTCAGTAATTCTAGACGTGTGACGCCTAATATGTTGCCTTTAAGATCACTGTCATTATTTTACCTAATTCTGCTTATGTCAAGGGTGTGTGTTGGTTCTAACTTCTTAAACCCTAACCAGGGTAAAATGAGTCCGGATTTCTCCGGTAACGTGTGACCATTTGCCAACTATCACACTATCACAACTATCTCAACTGTGGTTTTACTGTAAGGTCACAACTGCGTAATTATCATGGCGACAGAATTTCAACACGGCTGGTTACCGTCACGTAACGCCAATACAGCCTCGTTCCGTGGAGCGGACCCAGTATTTTTTTTTTGGTCTGTCCCTTTACAATATTCTGTCATTTTTTTCTTCGTTTTTGCTGTCTTACATTTTTTTCTTTACTTTTATTCTGTTTTCCGTTATCTAAATTCTGTATACTTCATTTTATCTGTTTTATACTAGAAGCGAGGGAAGGTTTACCAGCAACCTGGGGATGGTCGTGGGTTTCCCCCAGCCTCTGCCCGGTTTTCTCCCACCATAATGTTGGCCACCGTCGTATTCCTGAGGACTGCGTAAAAGAACGATCAAAAAAATAAATAATACGAGAAGCATCTGATTTGAGTCATCTGCGTCATATCCATCCTTCTCGTAGCTACTCTTATGGAAATCTTCAGTATGTTGCTCTTTTTCTGTAATGTGATAGATTCTAA
Organism: Acanthopleura granulata; assembly: GCA_016165875.1. NCBI lineage: Eukaryota > Metazoa > Mollusca > Polyplacophora > Chitonida > Chitonidae > Acanthopleura > Acanthopleura granulata. Next base: position 13,938,437 of record JABBOT010000011.1, on the reverse strand, counting down.
TGAAGAAAAAGGTGAAATCTTAAAACCAGTCTCTCGTCTCTTATCCGTTGTGCTAAGCCAGAGGGCATCTAGATTGCGTATTGCCAAAGCCTTAGGCACAACCCGACTTTCCACTGGACCGCGGTTCTCCAGTTATACAGCCGACATTCTCTAACTACACAGCCATGACAGCGTGTGCTCTGCCGGCGATTTGAAAGTCGATCAAATTCTGTGCTGATGCCGCCTTAACCGAACACGTTGTCGATAGCGTCTGTCACTTAGGGGCAAAATCAACAAGTGGAGTGATGGATACGAACCTCTGACCTTTTCGGTCATTGACAAGCACTGACAAGGGACAAAAAAAGAAAACGGCAACACTTTAACAAGCTGGAGCAAGTGCATCGCTGAGAAAACGCGAGACTGAGGCCTATGTGCCAGTCTCAAAGTGCAGGTGTTAGCTATCGGTATAACGTGTTACGGCGACCGACATGGGGCCGGCAAAATCATATTGATCCCTTCTTTTCTCGTAATTCTATTGTTCCCATAATGGCAAGGATCGTCGCTTCACCGCTGTCTGTCCGCCGCCAAAGGGCCGAGCCTTGGGCAGTTAATAACAGGTTCCTTCCCGCGAAGCACGTCTGTGTAAAGACTTTGATGCGGTTAACGATATGGGGACCAAATTCAAATAAACACTTTCTGCCATGCCTCGAGCTTATGGCGATCGTCCACTGTTAGCTATACGTGTCTTCACGGCAAGTTTTTCTACTAGACTTTTATGAGACATGATTATGACAGACACCAAGTAAGATTCTTTCATCCTTAGATTAGATACAGTCTTGCCACCCTCACGGCTCAGTTATGGGACGTTTTCCGAAGTGGTATTGAGTTATCTGTCCGCCATCTTGCTTTTTACCTTTCCATTAGATTGGGGCTATAGCTTTAAAAGGGATACTTATCCCCTAAACCATTGGAATATAGTCCTGGGCTGAGCGTGCCATTTGAACGGAACAATTTTAGCTCTTTGCCAAACTGTGGTGTTATTTGTATCATGAAAGTAACTTGCAAACTAGTCACTATGACTTTTTGGAAACTGGCCTTGCCATTATTGATCCGGAAAGTTCATTTTGGTTGACGATTGGTATACAAGTGTCAGGTTAGCAATGAATTGTGTTTCCGAGACAATACTGAAGTGCCTCATATTTTTGAGAAAGAAAATCACAAAGAGTGATTTGCTTGAAATATTCCCTGTATCTAAATGAGAAAACATTCTGCTGTGCTAGAAAAAGATATTGTTTGTTATGACTAAGGCTAAGTCATGATTCTATTATATTCAACACATTTGATACGAATAGGCGTTTTCATTCCATCTTGAGTAAATCCAGAAACCCTCAATGAGCTAAAACTTGTCCAATAATACGAAAGCATTACATCCACCTAATGCATCTCCACGTTAAGCTTGTCGTAAAATGCGAATACGTTAGACCAAGGCGTCGAAACCGACATTCGGATACCAGCCGTCCTCCAAAATGGGCTTTCCGGGTCCATAATCGCAAGACCAGCTTCCAAAAAACGACAAATAACACGAACCAGCAAGGAACTAATAAAATATATAAAACACAAACATTAGGATGGATTCACGCAAAGAGAAGCGGTCAGCAGTTTTCAATGTTGGCGAAAGACGTGATGAATGTTCAAGGCGGATGGATTACATCAGTCTCCAAATCGTGTCCGCTTTAGTATATATGGTGTCGATAATCAACTATGTATCTCAGGTACGCTTTGATTGCAATTGTTCATATATCCAACGTGGTGATCACTCTCAACACTTTGAACATACAACAGGTTATTAGACATAATGACAAGGCAGAGGTCCAGAGATTCTGAACACTACGTCCGTATTTACTAACAATAGAGGAACAGTTATTGTAATACTTAAGATACTTAGAGTGAAGGCGTTTGAGGGAATATCCCTGACACACTGGTTTTTGCAGCAACAACTTTTGACCTTGATTGAAGTCATCACACAACACTCAGGATCTAACAATTTCTACAAGGCGAGATATGTATGCGCGATATGCAGGACCATTCAAATATTGCTATCCAAGTGGGGATATTTCACAGTATCAAAAACTATGCCTCTTTTCGTAAAGTCGGCTTGACAGGAAACCAGACCACTCCCGTGTGAGTTTGGTGAACAAGATACACACAATGTTTTCTGCGTTACTTCAGTTAAATATCGTATCGTTATTGTATAAGAAATACACTTCATGATGTTTTGAAAGTTTTTGTACAAGAACTATATTTCACTGTATTTTGAAGATCATTGCACAAGAAATACACTGAATGTGGCCATTACGCAAGAATACTCTGATGTAGTGTCTTCATTTGTTAAAATCAAAGAAAGCAAAAACTGAAATAAGCATCGCCAATATGCCTACAGATAATTATGTTCAAAATTGCCTTTAGTTATTTTCTCCGGAATATTTAACCGATATAAATGCAGCCTAATGTCAGGATGCTTACGTGGGTCTTTACTGTGGTCAGAGTAATGATTCGAGCCCAAGTCGACATGACTATCGTCCTCTTGCACTGTACGAGTAATACGTTACAGTTTGCCTACAAGCCGTCATCGTAAATGCAGGAATAAACAGTAGACAACACAGTGTTCACCCGAATTACTTTTGGCTGGAAAGATCTAAAAGTTCGTCTGGCGTGTACTTTGAGGAAGCCATTTTTCTTTGATTTGTCGTGGAAAGACAAGCGATCAGGTGTATCTCTAATGAAGTAAATAAAAACAATATATCTACATCGAAAATGGCCGTTATATCAATACGGGACGTGATCTGACGCGTACCTTTCCTGATAGACGACGCCTGTGCACAGAACCGTCTCGCATGGAAAGGCGCAGCGCACTCTGGAGGTAACCAACCGGAAATAAGCAGAGAGCACGATGAAGAAGCAGACATCCATGCATAATCCCGCTGAGGAATTATACGGCTTTGAGACATGGCTCACTTGACAAAGCGACAACTGCTGAGACTTGCTACTGACGTTTCCCAGCTTGACCAAACATCTTCAGAGCTCAAATCTCAACGAAAACCTATCATTAGATAATCAGACAGTCTAGACTGAAATGCCACTGCAATTGAAATGAGGGAATCTGTTCCTGTTATACACAGATACATAATCCGAACTGACGAGTGTCCACCCAGGCGGATTTTCTTCGTTTCTCCGATGCTTGGAGTATTTGAATAAGTTTATCTCTATTTCTAGCAAATGTTGGTGAATTTCATGCTTATTTCCGAAATAAATGCATGCAGAAAGATACAGTCAGCATCCCAATTAGCTGTTCATGTTTTCATGTTATTGTGTACATATGCTAAATGTTATGACAACACACCATTTTCAGTAATTCTAGTCCAATCACGGCTATTATGTTGTATTTAGCATCACTGCAATTTTTTCACCTAATTCTTCTTAAACCATGGTGGTAGGGGCGTGTAAGCGGTTACTTGGTAATCACTTACGTGAACAGTTAGAATAAAACAGAGGGAAGACGCCGTATTTCAGTTAGGTCTAACCATTTGCCAACCATCACACTGTCGTGGCCGCTTCGTTTTTACTCTCTTTGCTGTAGCTTTTCTATCCAATTCAGGCATTGTGGCCTCAAATGTGAATACATTTTGTCAAAGCTCCCTATTTCAACCAGTTTTCTACATCCGTTCTACCACCTGCCAATTGAAATGAATGTTTCGGCATAATCCAGTGGCCAATCTAAACAGCAACGCCCAGCACAAACCACCAAAGAACTAAGAATGTATATATAAAGAAAGGTAATCAGGACGGAATCATGTAAAGAAATGCATTAGATGGGTGAATGCAATCAGCATCCACACCGTGCCGCTTGTTAGCTTATAAGTTAATCAAAATATGAATCTTTTTCGCGTTTTGATTGCAACTGTTCATATATGCAGCGCCCCGTTCCTGTATTCAGCACGATGAATGTACGAGCCCTTAGCCCGGAGAAAAGCGGAATTAGAGAAAACTATGAAACAGCGTCATAGAGATTCTGGACACTCCGTCGATATTTACTTGCGAAAGAACTGTATACGCATTGAAAACTTTGAAATTTAGAGTGGAGGCGTTTCATTAAACATTCCTAAGATATACTATTGTCAGTTTTAGCTCTATTGGTCGAAGACGAGAAGAGGTTATGTATTAGCAAGTTGTCCGCCGTCCGTCCGTCTGTCTGTCTGTTCGTCCGACGTCTGTTAACTTTTCTTTCAAAACGGCACTCCTCCTAAAGTTTTTGTCCAATTTCAACGAAACTTTGTTGAAGTGTAGATTATACATCAAGGTACATAAGTCGTAGTATCGATTTTCTGTTTCAATGATCGGTTGTCTGTCTGTTTATCCAGTATATGTTAACATACATGTATTTTTCAAAACCCCATTCCTCCAACAGCTTTTGTCCGATTTCTACGAAACTTTGTTGAATTGTAGACTTCTTCAACATTCAGAATTCATAATGTCGATTTCCATTTCGGTGATCGAAAGATGTTAATATTTTCAAAACTCTACTTCTCCTATAGTATTTGCCGATTTCAATAAAGCTAAACTAAATTTATTCATTTATTTGATTGGTTTTTCACGCCATACTTAAGAATATTTCACTTACACGACGGAGTACAGCATTATGATGGGAGGAAACTGGGCAGAGGCCGGGGGAAAGCCACGACCATCCGCAGGTTGCTGGCAGACCTTCCCACTTACGGCCGGAGAGGAAAGCAACATGAGCTAAACTAAAGTACAGCCTACATCGAGATACATGATTCTCAGTATCAAATTTCAATTTCGATGATTGGTTGTCTGCCTGTCGGTCTGTTTATCCAGAACTTGTTAGTATACATGTATTTTTCAAAACGTTACTCCTCCTACAGTTTTTGTCTGATTTCAGTGAAACTTGGCATTCGTGTAGACTACATCAAGATACATAAATTGTAGTGTGAATTTTCTATTCCGATGATCAGTTGTCTGTCTTTTTATCCAGCATATGTTAACATTTCTTTCAAAATGCTACTGGTTACTGTTACAGTTTTTGTCTAGTTTCAACAAAACTTAGTACAAATGAATCAAGATATATATTTCGTAGCACCGACTTTCACTTCCGTGATAATTTTGTCCCAACCAATAGAGCTACTGCCTCATCAGAGACTCTGCAGTAATAACTTGTAACCTTCACTGGGAGGCCTCCGTGGCTCGGTCGTTTAGCGCGCTAGCGCAGCGCAGTGACCTAAAAGCCTCCCACCAATGCGGTCGCTGTGAGTTCAAGCCCAGCTTATGCCGTACGTGCAAAGGTCCCAGGTCCGCCAGCAACCTGCGAATGGTCGTGGGTTTCCCCTGGGCTCTCTCCGGTTTCCTCCCACTATTATGTTGGCCGCCGTCGTATAAAGATTCTTGAGTATGGCGTAAAACACCAATCAAATAAATAAATAAATTAATAGCTTTCAGTGAAATCGAAGCACAACTCTTGCGATCCAACAGATACTACAAAGCGAGATATGTACACGCCATATACAGAATCCCCTCCGTGTATTGCTCTGCAAGTATAAGGATAACTTATAACGACAATAATAAAACTACCTCTCTTGTCGTAAAGCCGGAGATCCCAAAACCATCGTCCAATTTGTTCTAAACACAAGTTCAAGGAAGATGCATCATTCGAAAAGGTTAAATCCAGAGAGGATGCATATATGCCTTTCATAGACTTTGTTATCTATTGGTTGTTGAAAGCTATTGCCGTTCACCGAATAAGAAAGATCGAGTCTAATAAACATTTATCTTTAATAACTTCGGCTTCCTACACATTTTGCGCACATGTTCTCAGAAAAGGATTTGTTTTACTGCTTTTCGGACAGCTTTAAGTGCCCTGTCAGAGTTTTAACTGTGTAATTCGTTTCTTGTTCGTATTAACGATCCAATGTCATAACGTCAGAAGTCACTTTAAACATACGTTTATCAGTCTGTTGTTTTTCTATCTTTTCAGTGCTGGTATTATTCATGGATGCTCAGCTAACCAGACAGATGCTCCTCGCCCGGGATCTTTCATCGGATGCCCCGGCAGATTTAGTGCTCATCACCGTCGTCCCTTCGCCTTATACACTGCCTTCATGGCTACACTCCATCAACAACCTAACTAGTGTTTATTTAGAAAGCTTACTTATTCTTTCACCAACCTACAACGACACGGAATTCCATAGGGAGTATAACCTGACGGGACGCTCAAAGCGAGACGTCGACTATAACGTTGGTGGCGCCAGCGTAGACGTGAACGCCGGCCTCTACGACGCTTTCCTCCTCCTCTTGCAAGCAGCTAAGCGAGCACTGGACAAGGGACTCGGCGTTGGAAATTCTATGCATTTGCTTTCCAACATTGTAAATATGTCGATATCGTCTCCCTTTTCCGATGTGATGGTAGACCCTACCGGTGATACGTTCTCTAGTTACGTCGTCCTGGCGTATTCGACGTCAGTCCGCCATTTCCACCGGGCGTTCAGCATGTCGCTGACAGCGGATGAGAACGCCTTGGAGTTTTCTGTGATACAGAAAGTTGATTGGTCCGTTGGGATCCCAGCTTCCGATCCATGTTTCTTCAAGGACTGGCTGTGCCACGTGCCGGAAGCCGGTAAGTCTGCAGTTTTTTTTTATATATTGTATTCTTGCTTTAATAAACTGGGAATTTGCTAGTGACCTGGTCCGTTTCCATTGTTTATTAAATGTGATGAGAGCTCAGCACATCAAAAATTCTAGACCAGTGATGGCTAATAAAATAACGCTAACATCGCTGTAATTTTCATACCCTATTTGCGTTTTTCACTACTGTCATTCTGGACACCGCGAGACTTGCCTACTAAGAGATTCTCCGAGATCAAGCTTTGAACAAGATACATACCTTTCCCCAAAAATTCCGGGAAGGGGGGGGGTGCTTATATTTTACGTGTAGGTAGTTCCATAGTTTACTCAGCGAACTAGGTCATGGCATTTTGATTTTTTTTTCTCAATAGAGACAAAACAATAACTGTTGTTCAGCAAGTCACACAATGCGTCGAATAGTTGAGAAAAATCGAGCCGTAATGCAGTATTTTTTACAATCGGAGTTTGCTTAGCGAATATTTACTGAAGGTTGAAAATGGTTCCTTTCGTGGATTTCATTGATAAAACAGTGTGCTCCTCCTTAATTTTCATATTTTCAAAATGGCTCTTATGAGTGCGTGAGTCGTTGGCTAGAACGCTACCCAGCTTAGTGGCGGTTATCAGTTGAGAATCGAGTAGTGAATACGTTTCTACGTTTGAAGCATTTATATTCATCACTTGCCTACCACACCTTCTTCGCTGCACTAGTTTTACTCACTATGTAGTGTTAACTCTCAAAGCTTATCTCCTTCTCCGGGCTCTTCCCGGTTTCCACCCACCACAATGCTGGCCGGCGTCGTAAATGTGAAATATGTTTTAGTACGGCAAATAAATAAATAAGTCAGACCTGATCTCTTTGTTTTTTCTGTCTGTTTCGTTTTATTCACACAGACACATATATTTCGTACTTTCCATTGCATACATCTGTATTGATCTAGAGACGGATGTAACTGATAGATTGACAACAGCACGAAGTCACGCGTATTCCCGCTCGCTGCAAGAATACTCCAGGGGAAGTGTGGAAAATTTATCGTACAGTTTAATCATAAATACCGTATTTTTTACTCCGCTATGGTTTTATTCTTCCATCATTTATTAGAACTGATCACGTCCATTCTTGGCCACTAAGATCAAGGAAAGTAAAATTACCTCTTTTATCTCATGCAAATAGTCTGATGGTGTTAAAAGCTCAATTTCACCAGCTTCTTGATATTAGGGCTGTTTTTGTTCATATTATTATGAAGACGTATTGGATAAGTGTGCTAAGGTTCTCTCATACCACAAAAAAGCAACGTTTAATAGGATGTGAATGAACCGATTTCCGGAAGTTTTCTGGACATAATGATGCCTTAAAAGAAACAATTATGAAAATGTACAATTGGGTATTGAAGGTGAACTCCGTTAACTTTCTTCGCAAATTCTCGACATTAGAAGTGATTAAATGTCAAGGAGCATTTAGAACAAACTATGGCATTATATCACTGTCATGCAGCGGTTTTGTTGCTTATTAAATTCATTGTTGGCATAGCCCTGTATGACTAAGTTGGAAATACACTATTCGGGAAAGCTGGGAGATATTCTACACGAATGGTAGTAAGATGTGGCTAAAACACAGTGCGGGCTGTCAGCTGGTAAAACAACATGGGAACTAATTTCCAAACACCAGTTTTATTCATACAACAAGCAACCGCCCAAACTGGATAATCACCAGTTCTTTTTTCTAAGAATGAGAGCATGAAAAGCAAAAAAAGAGATTTAATGTATGCGCAATCATATTGAATAAAAAATCGGAATGTAGCAGAGCTACCGGCTCTGTTTTCTCCCCTGGCAATCAATCAGCGTCGTCTTCGAGTTGCTTGTAATCAGGTCTGTCTCCTCAAATAGCTTTACCTTGGACATCCGATGACATTTACACATGATGATCCGGTTCAGTATTGACTAGTGTCCTAGAATTGGGCCATTCTTCGAATAAAAGGAAAAATAGCCCTGTCTTTTTTCTACCACATTGTTGTCAGAGAGACAAAGACACAAAACAAGCATATTGTGTTTCACAAATACATTTATTATGTAAAGGTTTAAAGTCCAGAGCATGAACACATGGTTTCCGACCTCCTGGGACGTTTTGATGGCGAATAACATGTGTAAGGCGACGTTCACATTAGTTCTTGGTTCTCATTTCCAAAGTTCGAATTCTCTTATATCGTCGTGACGTCACTACACGTCTTGATAAATATGACAACAATTTCGCGTGCTTCTAAAGCTCGACATAAACGGGAGTTTAAGACGCGACCCACCTCAAATCAGCTTGTCGTATGGAGTTGGTTCTAATTGCCAACGTTTATACATGTTCAAGACTGACCGGCCTACAGGTAACGACTGTAGCACTACTTCTGTTGAGTCGCGTCGTTATTTCGCATACATGAATGCGTAGGACCTGACGCAACAGTCGAGTTGAGTTGAGTTGGGTCTTAAGCTCCCGTGTATGCCGCGTTCAAGAGGTGACTGGCAACTTCCTGCAGGAGATGAACAACGAATTAGGATGTAATCGTAAAACATAAATTCGTGTACGAGATAAAAATAGGCATTCCGGATAAATAATAATAGTAATAATAATAATATGATAATTTCCCAAAGAACGTTCAAGAAAAATCACCAATCACTACGACAGAATATTAAGTAAGTAAATAGGACGAATTCTGGTGGATGACTACTTTTCATTTCATGATTCCTTAATAATTTTTCATTTGTCGTTTTGAAGATCGGTCTTGAGAGTACTGACCCGGAAAGCCCATATAGTTGGGGTGGCATACAAATGTCGGTTTTGGCGCCTAGGTTCATGAAAATAAAAGCAGTTAACAGTTTTCAATGATCCCCACAGGACTGCTCCGGGCACTTCCGTTTTCTCTACCCATAAGCGTGACTGTCGTCATGGAAGTAAAACATTCTTGTGCACGACATTAAACACCAACCAAATCCAAACGGTCACCTTGTCCTCTGAGTGGGAAAGACACCAGGGCGTCATCTTCTGAGAGGACTGGGGGCTAGGGAGTGGTCATCACAGAGGAAAAGGGACAGGGCGTCGCCTGCTGAAGAGGAAAGAGATTAGATTGTCTTCTTCTAAGAGAGAAAGGGACAAGGACCTCTCCTGCTGGGGGAGGGGGGAGAGATTAGATTGTGGCCTTCTTCGAGGGAATGGGGCCAGGACCTTCTGAGAGGACTGGGGACAAAGGGTCGTCTTCACAGAGAGTACTTGACCAGAGCGTCGCCTGCTGAGGGGAGGGGGGGGGGGTCTAGTTTGTCCTCTTCTTGGAGGAAAGTGGGTCAAGGCATCGCCCTCTGAGAGGATTAGAGACTAGAGGGTCGTCTTCTGAGAGGGGAAGGGACCAGGGCGTCGTCTTCTGAATGGAATGTGGACTAGAGGGTCGTCTTCTCAGAGGAAAAGGTGCTGAGGCCCCGTTTTCTTAGAGGGAAGGACACTAGATGGTCGTCTTCTGAGAGGGAAAGGGAACAGTGGGTCACCTCTGAGGATAAAGGGGACTAGTTGGTTGTTTTCTGAGAGTGAGAGCGACCAGTGATAGGAACAGGATCAGGGGTCGTTTTCTGAGAGCAAAGTGCGTCAGTGGATCTTCTTTTGAAAAGGACAGGGATCATGTGGCCGTCTTTTAAGAGATAAGGGTAGTTCGAGGGGGGCTTCTTTCGAGAGGAATGGCGATACGTTTTCGAGATTGAAGGGAAATCTTTTAACAGGGAAGGGGACTAACGGATCCTTTCCTGAGGTGGAAGTTGACCAGTCGTCTTCCAAGAGGGAAGGAGACCAGACTGTCTCTTAAACAACTCTGCAATCATGACTACTGATTGAAAGTGTGTTAAGAGACGAGTGTGGTATTAACTTTTGCTCATACAAAACTGTCTTTTCCTCACCAATAACTACTGCTGCCTCTCTTCTCTTTGCCTGAATCCCGCTTAATCTTCTACTGTAAATGCTCTCTTAGTTCTTTGGTGGTTTATACTGAACGTTGCTTTGGAAACTGGTCTCTCCATCAGTAATGAAGTGCCTGTTTTTTCTTAACAGCTGGTCTGATCGACGCCTTGATTCATCTGAGTTTGGTGTTTCGTTTAGTGGATTTGTTTCTATTCTCAAGAATTTTTCACTGATATCCCGGTGTTTCGGTTAATGGATGGAACGAAAGCCCTTCACTAAGTGTCTATCCAACCCTCTACATTAAAACCAAAACGGAACTAGCATTTGCTGGATACGAACTTTCTAACTTATCGGTAAAAGGTCAACATGGAAACTGAGCTAAATGACCCAGTGAATATACCCTAATCATGAATAGGGAAATAAAGTAAAAATAATGACATTTATTTTCTTTCCTAATTTCTTTTTTCGACGTTTATGTCCATATCACCTAAATTATGCGGGACTTCTCAGACAACACATATGTTTGATCGAACCCAATGAAGCTACTACCCCCATAATCCGTTGCTTAGTCTCTCACCAGAAGGGAATGTAATATAAATTGTCCTCCAATGCTATGAATTCACTTGCGTGCGATCATTTAGGGTCCTTTATCTCCAAATCAAACCCAGAGCCATGCATAACTATGGACAAGCGTGTGTATGAACCCAGACAGAGGATTAAAGCAGCCGAGCCAGTCAATGATCTGCCCTGGGTCATTATTCACGGCTTTCCGATCACTTCTGCTCCTAGGGCAGTCAAACCTTTGAGAGAAACTTTGGGCTTCCCTTGACGCAGTTCTGCGTAAGATTTTTTCCCAAGTAATGTGCAAAAAAGTTTGTATTCTTCCGGCAAATCGCCAGCCCAGTGTTCTGAGGATATCTGAGATATAATGTAGGCTCTGGATCTAAAGATACTCAATATACCTTTATATAGGAAAATGTGTTGGCGATTGTTGATAAATTTGAATAAAGTTGATAAATCAGATGTCATTTTCACAAATTAAACTCTAGCTGTACGGTTTCTGCCGCTGTTGATGACACAGTATCCAAGCATTTTGGCTGCGTTTGTACTTCTCTCATTCTTCCATGAACAAGTCCGCGTCAATATGGCAATGGGAAGAGAAATGTTTTTGCTTGGTCTAAATGCAACTGATGGTGTATCATTGTTTTGCTGCATGGCACTGTTTTTGTACAAAAATACTAACAATCGGTTTGATAACACAGTCTCACAGATGTTTGCTGGCCATCACACCAAACCCGAAAGCGTTCAGTCGAAAACTAGCAATCTGGATACATCATACATTAGCGCCTAACGTAGAGATACGTTTCGACCTCGAACTGGGCAGACAGAATTTATTATACTGGGCAACATGATACTTATGGATCTAGGCGTCGAAGTAGGCATTCGATAATATTTAATTAACGATACCACATGTACTAGAATGCTACCCAATTTGAATACTGATTTTATTGCATCTTCCGTCACTATTGAAAACTGCTGACGGTCTCATTTGTGCCAGCTTGCTTGCCCACGTCGCTACTCCTAATCTCTTAATCATCATCTGTACGTTAATGCACCAGTTGGCTTTTCTTTCAATTTTAGGAAGGTTTCCTTTTTTATACGGTGAAAAGGAAATGTGGAAGTCGGGTTCCACATTATAAGTAACTAAAACCATTCAAGACAGAATTACAGAATTACAGTTTGATCATTAGAAGTCTAGATACAAGATGGTTTCTGCATTTCATCTAGAAAAACGTGCTTTTGTTTAATAGGGTTTATCTTTATACTCTTACGCTTAGCGGAGTCGGATTTATAACCATTTTTTACCTTTAAACACAGGAACATTTCTGGCAAACCTTCACCACAGTGATTGTTTAAATCTTCCAGCAAATAGATACCAAAAGACGTATTTTTATCTAGATAGTGTGAACACCATTGAGGTAGAGGGAATTTGTCGTCCGTTGACACATAGCACAAATGAGATTACCGCCGTTTGTATTTTTTTTTTCGGCCGTCAATACAGTTTTCCCCCGTCCTTTAGTCACCGTTTGTGTCCAAACTTAGCCCAAACACGATTAGCTTGTGATTATTGCCTGGCTGAAGGCCATTGCGTGTCTTCTGTCAGGTCGTTGAAAGGTTTAGGGAACGTCAAAAGCATCCACCATATTACCTTAAAAATCAAAGCCTGGTGTTGATCGATCAAATTAGCAGAGTGTCGGGGAATCCCTGTCAGTCTGTAACAGACAACAAACACCACGGCGTCTGGCACCTATCGATGGATTTGCTGTCTAGGCTGGCCTATCCGATGATGATTTGATATAATGGCTTTATCCCTGGCACCTAAGTTTGATTTGTCTGAGATATATATATATATATATATATATATATATATTAGTCATATTCAGAAACATCATGATATTTGCTTTCAAGTCCCATTAATTAAGAGGCAGTATAACCATATCAAATAACCAGATCTAGCGGGCAATTATTCCACAAAGTCCCAGTTATAACGGGACATGTCATACAAAGGCGCATGTCAAATTAGCCAAGAGGTAAGCGTAAGATGTTTACGGTGATTATTTCTTAATGTTTAATGCACGTTCATCGAGACCTACCAGTACTGACATTCGTGTTTCCAAGGGCCATGGAATTATCATGCGGGTAGTAATTACTATCAGAAATACAGATTGCTCTTTGAATTATACCAGGACATACTGGCCACCACTTTCATCAACATTATCTACTGACTGAGCTTTTAACAAAGATCATAACTTTGGAAATTTCAGGCTCCATTAACCCTAAAAGCCCCGGAGTCAGGCTTAGCTATCAGTCAGCCGGTGTTGTTTTGAAGTTTCTACACCCACCCATAATAAAGCCTTGCGTCCACATCGCGTTGTTTCCCTGACCAACTTCCCATTTATCTGTAATTAGACATAACAACGCAGGATAAACCTCGGCCGAGTTTATTGACACTCTTCGGATCTACCATTAAGTGCAAATGTCTTCGTGTCACCTCCGGCTACAACAGTACAATACGGCGTCCTGTTGTTTTAATGCATGTCGTGCACTCTCTATAAGGTAAATCTGCTGTTCATCGGAAAGAGTCTAACCTCCAACAACATCCAGCGTCCAGGGACCCGCTACGTTCACTAATACACTTAGAATCCACATTTTACTGAGTCAAAGGAAAGCAACAATGCGCGTGGGATATCCCATATACATTCTAACATAACAAGCACGTCAAGGCAGCTTAACATGTTATTTCGTCCAGAGCTTCAAATGGGAAACATGGAGTTCCTGTCCATGCATCTTGAGATCAACGGAATTATGTATAAAATTTTGAGCAGAATGATATGTATGATATGTAACTTGTCGTTTTCAGACAAATTTCAAAGGAGATGGGTTATGCTGCTAATAGCAAACAAGCGAGAAGGTAACCCTCGCGTCATGTGTATACGTGGGTAGAAGGGAAACATCCGTGCCCAGAAAACTAGTCCCATCTGTCTTGGCTGGTTTGTAAATGTTGTAACTGTGACGTTCTTCAGCCTGTACGCTTTGTTATGGCTTTATTTCCTTTGTATTCTCAATTTAGGCCGCCCTCTACTAGCAATTGCCTGTTAGAGATATGGAGTCTTCTGTTTCTCTGTTAGACACGTGTCACCAGACAACGCGTTACTTTCCAGGTCGTCAAAGCCCCATCTGTATTCAACTCGGTGAATTTGTTACAATAAAGCCAGAAGGGCAAAAAATACCGTGATTTGATGCAAGACAGATGAAACATACAGAGTTGTAAATTCATCCCCTCTTCTTTTCCTTTTGAAGGAGACCGATAGAGTGAACCCTATGATGATTGGCTAGTGATGAACAACAGAGAATAAAACCAGAGTAAGGCCGACAGTGTCATAGTTGGCAAATGGTCACACCTTACTGGTGAAATTCTGTCTCATGTCAGTTTACCTGACTTAGGGTTTTATTCTAACTGTAACGGTAACTGTCTACAAAGTAACAACAAACACGCCCGCTATCATCTTGACTTAGGCAGAATTAGACCAAAAAATATTACAGTGCTGATAAATGCAATTTATTAGTGTTCCTGTCTCCATGGTTAACTGTAACCGCCGTGTATGTGAGGTTACTATATAGTCTCACTTTAGACATAGTAGAATAATGACCTTTATGAGTATCGCCTTGGCCCTGACGTTAACAGCTATCCTTTTTAATCGTGCCTGTCAGCTTGAGATGCTCATTATTAGGAAGAACGTGATCAGCTTTTCGGATCCTATAAAACTATACGTGCATATGGCATTGCCTATGTCAACACGATCAGAGAACGATTATCTAGTTTGATGAAATCCTTCTTTCTTTTATTCTTTGATCACGGTTTTCTCCGGTCGTATGTAAGAAGGTCTGCAGGCAACCTGTCGATAGCCGTGGGTTTTCCCCGGGGTCTGCCCGATTTCCTCCCACCGTAATGCTGGCCGGCGTCGTATAAGTGAAATATTTTTGAGTAAACAGTCACTGTGTCTCGTTCTTATGGCTGGTAGTTTGTCAAAGAGCTATTGTTTCTATCCAAACTTGGCCCAAACGCGGTTTATTGTCTGTCTCGGGTCATTGCGTGTCTTTTGTCAGGTCTGTGACAGGTGTGGGGGATGGGGGGGCGGGGGTAAGTCATCAGTTATATTAACTTTAAAATCAAAGCCCTGTGTCGATCATGAAATTAGCAGAGTGTCAGGGAATCCTCACATTTCAACCTGTAGCAGACAGCAAACACGACGGCGTCTGCCACCTATCGATAGATGTAGGTTACACTGCTCCATCCGATGATGTTATGATACAGCGGGTTTATTTCTTTCAATATGTGTGTTGATTTGTTGTTAATGTATTTTGTTTATATATATTTATAAAGGGAAAACATCCGCTCTCAGGAAACTAGTCCCATCTTTCTTGCCTGGTCTATCTTGATTCAGAGGAATAACAAACATTTCGCAGGCGAATAATAACAAAAATCTCATTTCAAATAGATATCTAGAATGTATATATATGATGAAGCAACCAAGACGTACATGTATGTTTAAGATACATATAGAGAGTTTTCTATGCTGAATGTGTGGTCAACGAGACCTACTAAGAATGGCATTCTAGTTCGTGTTTCCGGGGCCACAGCACTTCATGGAACACATAATTAGGACCAGATACAAAGATTGCTGAATAAATTTTCCTGGGTCACAAGACTATCATGGGAGACATAATTACGACCAGATACAAAGATTGCTGAATAAATTGTACAGAGGAATCACCGACCATTCACTTTATCATCATTATCTTTGTAGCTTTTAGTTAAAATCATGCCGTCGGGAATTCCGTGCTACATTAGTCAAAATAGGCCTAGTGACGCGTTTTAGGTTCGGTCGATGGCTATTTGGTGTCTCCACCAACGCAAATATATCCTTATGACATTGTCTTGCTGTATTTGGGGTGGCATTTCCATTTACCCTTATTTCGGCTTAACAATGCAGTCTAGAAATGAATGGGAATTTGCAGTTAAGATCTGTGGATTTTCCTTTATAATTAAACGCCGATATCGGCTCCGACAAGGCCAAGAATCTATGGAAGCCCGTCATGTTATTCTACAAATGCCGCTCTGAATATACTGACTTGTCGTGTCTTTTGGTTCGTCATTCTAGAATTCGCTGAGTGTTTCGCTGGATCTCTGGATATTCCATTTGAAAGATTCACCTTGATATCTAGCACCAGTAAAATATGGCTGTCAACTGTTAACATGATTGCTACTCTTCCAGGAGTCGGGGACATCAAGTGCACCAGTTTGCTATGCCTCTTAGTTGCTCCCCAGATTATGTGAATTGCTGTTTAATAAAGTTTAATATCATTATACACACTGAAATGTATATAACAATTATTTTAACTAAATTCTTGATATTTCAGTTTCAATTTTTAATGTGATTAATCAACAAGAAGAACCGGTCAAATTATCCGTGATTGAAATCATCAAATACGGGCACCTTTTTCATCAAAGGTATCCAACATGAACTCACACTTGTGAGATTAACCAAGTACAATATATATGCAGAGCTTTATACTGAATGTACGACCAACTAGACATACCAGTCTTCTCAAAAGAGTGAGGCGCACTATACAGATTTCCAGTAGGTGTGGTTCAGAGCAACAAATCTATCACGAGAGAAATGATAAAAATATAACCCGAAACAAAGAGGGCTGTATGAATTATTCGGCGACACACTGGTCAAGCCTCTTATCAGCATACATTATCTCAGGACTGAGCTTTGAGTAAAGAGCAGTCCGTCGGGGATTCTACATGAACGCAGTAATAATGCTCGTATGGGTGGGGTCATCTTAGTTCTTGATCTATCGATCGGGATGTTGTTTTGATTTCACCACCGACGCAAACAAATGGCCTGTGTCTTCGCCTGTTATGGTCTTCCCAATTACTTGTAATTAGACGAGATGGAGGTTACAATTGACCGCTTTTACTTGAAGTCTCCAGACATTCCATTAGGTGGCAGCGTATTGATGTCGCCTAGGACTGCTTTGTCAGGTTATGGTGGTCGGTTCCGTCTTACCGGCATTATTGAAAACTGTTGACTGCCTCTGTTAGCATAAATCTTTGTTTCTCACTTTAAACACTCCCATTTTTTTTTTTTTTTTTTTTTGGTTTTGGTTTTTTTTTGGGGGGGGGTCTTTTTTTGTTATATTTTGTTTTTTTTTGGTGGTTTGTGTGTCACGTTGTTTTAGAAGTTGTTATTGTGATTATTCACACGGAACTTCCATTGTGGTTGACAACTGGTATACACATGTGTCTCTCGAGGCTTGAATTAGATGTACCTGAGAACGACGGGTGCTCAAACTTAAAAATGTGGTGGTTTGTGTGTAACGTCGCTTTGCAAATTCGTGTTGCAATTAATGACCTGAAACGTCTATTACGATTGACTATTGGTGTACGAATATCTCCTCCGAGGTCTAAATTAAGACCACTCTCAAATACTTGAGTACGATGGGCGCTCAAATTTGCAAGCTTTCTTGTATGTGTTTACTTTTGTCTTGAACATTGGTCTTGGAGCGATGGCTTGAAAGTACATGAACTGATGACGTTACAGAATGCAACTCGCATAGCTTTGTCAGTTTCCACTACCGCTGTACTATGTTTGATTAGACTATTTTTTCGGAAAGATGTTAGTATAATAGTTCCTTTGCACGAAAGGACACATGAACGAATGGCAGATGCGAGTTGGATCCAAGCTGAAATGACCATTGGCCACTTGCAATGAGTGACCAGTGCGTTGCCAGTTTGCCTATAAAATGTCACCTGAAAGACAGAAACGGGTAACAGACAAGGCTAAGGCCGAACTGATGCAAGAATGTTTCCCGATAATACACCTTTTTACTAATGTTAAAAAAAGGGCCTCCGTGACCCAAGCGATTGGCGTACTAGCACATTGTAATGACCCAGGTGCCTCTTACCAATCTGGTTGGTGTAAGTTCAAGTCTCCCACCATCATGCTGACCGCCATCGTGTAAGTGAAATATTCTTAAGAACGGCGTAAAACCACAATCAAATCAATAAATAGAAAGATATTGTTGAAAAAATGCTATTAATTTAGTTTAGCGAGGAAATGAGTAGTTGGAGTTTCTAGGCCAGGTAGGGTTACTTAATATTTTCAGATAAGGCAAATTCTTATATTTTCAAAGTCTTCACCAACTCTCAAGTTTATCTAGCCAGCTTTGCTTGTCCGAAGCTACCAGAGGCACCTTGGCGTTGACTAGTTTATGACTAAACATTAGTCTGTGCAATTTCAGTCTGGATTACTCGTGATTTCTTCGTGTATGTCTAAATGATACGCAAGGACGAATACCTCCAATCACTTTACTCTATCATTATATCGGTGTAAATAGAGACCACAATGAAGTTGCCTAGTTTCGCTCATCTCTGGAAGGTCCAATATGCGACTATATATGCCAGGGGTGTAAGTTGCTACTTTTATTGCACTTACTTCAACAGAATAAAACACTACCTGAAGTAAATTGACGAGAGGCCATATTTATCACGTGTGTCACTGTTTTCCAACTATCACAGTGTTGCCATTTGCGCTGGTTTTAGTCTCTGTGGTGTATTTTTACAATATATTATATATACATAAGCCTATAAACCACAGTAAGTCGCAACGTGGGGTATATTTTTATCTTGACTTGATTGTTTGCGGTCGTTACACCATTACAGTATCGCAAATGGTAAATATGGGTGATAAATGCAAGTTCATGGCACTAACAAACTTTAAAAGATCAAAGTTCGATTCATTATCATGTCCAGTTTAATCTTACACATTTAACACCTTTTACAAGAGATGCATAGGATAGTAATAATAGAATTTCCAGCAATCGAATGTACAAAAATGTTCTGTGCTATTTAGCTGTTGTAAAACTGTCTTTCTAACGTGTATAGCTTCGTTGATGTCTTTGTGCTATAGTACGTTATGCATCACTAAAAACGCTCGTTTGAAGAACGATTTAATTATTTAAGTAACAGATATTTGCACTTCCGCACCTCAAATCATACAAGATCATTCTGTCAAGGTCAAAGCATGGGTTATCTGTTGTCACGTTTAGCTCAGAGGCCATGTATCCTGTTTCAGTCCTGAAGGGTCATAAGGTTTGTCGTCTTCAAATCATATTTCTTGCGCCGCACGACCGTTATGGAGGGACATGGCTATGACTCCGCTTTTATGTGGAGCAATATAGACGGTGACAATGTCGTTACACTGCCTTATTAAATTTATAGTGGACGAGAAAAAAAAGTTATGTGTTATATGGTTTAATGTGGTCTCGGAAAGATCGTGTCCGAACCTCGTTCCACAGCAAGGTACGGTTCTTGGGAGAGGTAATTTTTCTCCTGGATAACCATATTTACCTGTAATGTATCTATCTTTAGTTAATAAGCAGGACTGCTAGCGGCGTTTCCATTAAGGCTAACTACTATGTCTGGGCGAAAATCTTGTCCCGTGACGTCCCTTGTCCGAAGTGGCAATCATCCTCTGTCTAAGCGGTGCCCCCAATCTTTCAGCCTGTGGCCGAGGGGAAAACGACAGAAGATGAGGTAAGGTGGATGGGGGACTAAATATCATTCCTTTGCACGAGGCTGTCGTCTACTTAAAAGTTCTCGTGCGATGGCCAAGAAGTTTACCTGCGTCCGGTTTTATCTGCCAAGGATGAGATTTTCACCAACAATGAGCATTAGTGAGCTATTGTTGCTTTCCACAAAGTTTGATTAAAATGAAGTACATTTGTTCTAAAGAATTTATTCCCCAAATGGCTCCAACATTTTGGGGAACAAATCATTGTTTATTATACTCTTATACTCTGGATGACCCCGGCAGCGTTTTATACTGCAATAAAGATGGAGATTTCGGGTGAGCAGGGAAAATTATTTTTGAGCCACCGCCTATAAATTTCTAAAACGTCCAGACGCTTTTCACATTACCAGCGGTATATGTTCATATCTGACAGGAATCTGTCTCGCCTTGTAAAGTATTTGTTAGATACATGTGGTGCTTTTGGTATTTTTCAAGTTTCTAAAGATTTACGATGAGTACAATTCTTTTGTGAGTAAATATGGACGGAGTGTTCAGACTCCCTAGCGGCCTGCTTCATATCTCTGCCTTGTTTTATCACAACCAGGGGTTATACATTGTGTTAAATATGTATATAATGTATAAAACCGCAGCGTTGAAGAGTTTGCATCAAAGTGCAACTGATATACAAACTTTTAAGAACAATTTAAATATTGATTATAGATACACGTCTATGATATTCCTTGCTTCTTTGGGAAATTCAAAACTGTTGTCTGCTTTGCTTTAGATGAATCAGTCCTAATTTCTTATATTCTTTATTATTTTTTTTTAATTTGGTGGTTTGTGCTAAATGTTGTATTGCAAATCGGTCTTCCTGTTGTTATTCTTGAAAGCCCGTTAAGGACGTAAAGATTCCGAATTTTAAATCCAACGTTTCAAAGTCTCAAATTTCAAATGCTCTTTTAAGCAGAGACAACTGTTATTATTTCATGACCCATGGCCACATATTAACGATGATGCACAGTTACTTAAAATTGAATCTGTAATTCAATCAAAGTTTTATTTTGAGTGTGTCCGAAAAAAGTTGAAGCGATAATCACGTCACTATCATGAAAGTGGTGCTGTACAGTCTAGAGCCAGCAGAATCCGGCTGTTTACAAAGGAACTATTGTATTTGCACGCCTCACAAGACTGGTAAAGTCCATGGTTTGGGCAAACACTGTTATCATTGAAAACCTCTGTATAGACAGCGCAGATAAAACAAAAACGCCGAAAGTCCTTTGTCAACCCGCTGACACTTAGTTGTTACTTAACCCTTCCTGGTGATGGATAGACGCGGGAATTTGAGACTAGCTTGTTTCAGTTTAGCCCTCAGTCCGCAAAACAAGCGTCCCACTTCAAAAATCAATACCCATCTCATTGGAAGAAACACTTGCTTAGAAAAAACAAGGATTCCAAAGTTGAGTAATTACGAACGGTATAGGCAAAAACTACTGCTTTCGAGAGAGAAAAAATCCCTTAAATTGGAGAGTGGAGGTCTATTGGCCTCCCTTTGCTTAATCACTGAGGCAACTATAAGGTTTCCTTAGTGCTTGTTCACAAAGTAGTAGACTGGCTGATGCCACCAATAAGTAATCCGCGTAACATCTCAAAGGAGTGACGCGGCGATGCGACAATGATTCCGCTTCAGACCAGACGAAAATCATTTGCTGACTCAATTTCACCATTGTGCGTACTGTTTAATACGTGTCACTCAATCATTGAATTGCCGTAAAATTGAATAACTATGTAGTGAGGAAAATGTCATTTTTTATTCTTGTACTGCTCTTTTATATCTACGAATTTAGCTTGTTCAGTCGGTCAAGTAAGCTACATGTACTGCCCTGTTGATAATTTATCAAGTAAAACAAAACAGAACTTGCACTGATTACTTTGTTATTATGCATTTTAAACACTTTCCAGCTCAGTCACATGAACGGTGGTTTTGCCTCTGATAAACGTCTGCGGTGACGTACTATGACGTACGATGACTTATCACCGGGGCGTATGACGTATGACATATGACGTCCAATATGAAAGATATTCTGACAAGCATTTATCATTGGTTTTTGTCTAAGAATAATACAGTTGCCATTTATAACTTTGTGGGCTTTCCGTACACAGTGTTATAACTTGTCGTACTACCCTTCCTTTATGTGCCTTCCTTTTCAGGGCGGTTAATCATACAGAAAGTATGATATATACCAAATCTAATAATACAGTTGCCATTTATAACTTTGTGCGCTTTCTGTACACATTGTTATAATTTGTCGTACTACCCTTCCTTTATGTGCCTCCCTTTACGTTCTGGGTGCAAATTTCATTCTGATACCAAATTTGTCACAGGCCATCGTAAAACAGCCCTTTACAAAATTTACCTTTATTATCAGTGACAAAAATGGAAGTTCTTCCATTCCACATTCAATCTTATTCCATTTTCTGTGTTTTTATTTTCACAACCTTATACTTGGTGGATATATTTTCAGGACCGTCAATCATAGAGAATGTATGATATTATATAAAAAAATCCATTCGTTCCGGAAATTTTTGGTCAACTTGCAATGAAGGGTTGTTATTGTTTTAGAACAATACCGAGCAACCCATTGTATTATATTCATTGAATGGTAAATCTTTTCTTCGCTCATTCGACCTATGCGCCCATCTCCATCTAAAAAATTGATCTATTTCCTGAACATATGAGTAATAACGGAGAATAAATTCATCATTGAATTATTCGGTGTTTTATGCCGTTCTCAAGAACATTTCACTTATACAACGAAGGCGAACATCATGGCAAAAAAAAAACGGGTAGAGCACAGGGCGAACACACCACGGTCTACACTGCTAGCAGACCTTCCCACGAAACACCGGAGTGGAAGCCAGCGAGAGCTGGACTTGAACCTCACAGCTATGACACTGATAAGAGGCTTCCGAGTCTTTGTGCTGCGCCAGCGTGCTGGATAAACATGTAATGAAATACCGTAAACCAGTCCACTGACACTAAACGATTCTTTATTTGTTTTTCCAGAAAACGAGGCCGAGATGATACTGTATATACTGTTGGGTCTGGTTGGAGCAGCGTGTGTCGGCCTCTTCGTCGCTTATATGGTTCGGTAAGTCACAGATATTAAACTGAGCGAATTCTCATGTACGCAATACGCAATATAGTAATTTCGAATTTGCTATACGCACTCGCGTAACAGATTTTAACTGAGCAAATTCCCTTTTACGCAATAAGCAATATAGTAATTCAGAGTTTGCAAGACGCCTCTGGAACTTATGGTACCTGTAGCTAAACAAGAGCCTACGCCAAAACTTCAGAAATTCAGTGATCGCAATTCAGAAAATCTTTGTGACCACTGAAATTTTACATGGACTCGGGCATATTCTCAAACCGAAGACTTGGAGCTGAATTCGGGGTTGTGGTCAAAGTCTGCAACTTTATATGTATACATCGACATACATTCGAATGTGCTTTTTGGTCTCATCGTGTATAAATCCGCTGTGAGCATGTACAATGATGTGCGATGGACGCTACTATATGACTTATATTTTATGATACAAGCTTCCTTTTCAGGCTATATTCATAGGAATCGTTGGTCAAATATGTTAACAAAAGAAGCCTGATAAGGAGTATTTCGGATATTATCTTCTGAGATGCACATTTTCTATTTTTTGGCCAATACCGCCCTGAGTTATTTTATTTAACGTGTGGCAAAACCAAGTGATATGTAGCACTATTTTGTGTGTTACAGGTTTTAAGACACACAAACTTAATTTCATATGTCCATGTTTATATTAGTGAATGTACTCATTACCTTATATGGAGTGTTCAGTTTACGCCTTTTTTCCTCCTTGTACCATTAGAACTTCCGGAAAAAAGTCAACAGTTTAAGAATTAGTTTAATGCCTTTTGTGAAAATAAAATTAAGTAGCCATTTCGCAACTGTAAGACTTTTGTCGTAAACATTCATTGTTGCTTTATATAGATATCAGTGTGTACATAATATTCCTTATGTGATCATATATTTTTTTTTTATTTTTTTATTTATTTGATTGGTGTTTTACGCCGTACTCAGGAATATTTCACTTATACTACGGGGGGACACATTATGATGGGAGGAAACCGGGCAGAGCCCGGGGGAAACCCACGACCATCCGCAAGTTGCTGGCAGACCTTCCCACGTATTGCAGGAGAGGAAGCCAGTGTTCATGAATGATAAAATATAAAGACTGCAAGATAACATTGGTACTTAGCAAGGATAGGAACTTTAATACCTTCTGGGCATGGATGGAAACTTTAACCCTAGGCACATCCCAAGTCGGGACTCCCTGGTGTATCCCAAAATAAGAAAAACGTTTGTTCTATATTTGTTGAGGCAGAGAGGCTAACATTAATTTTTACAACAACTTTTCCTCCGCATAAATACCCCCCTTGAAAGATGGCGACACGTACACTTTTCAATTAGATTAAAGCAGATTAAAATATTTCATTAAATTTAATGCTCTTTAAAGGAAATTGTTTCAAATCTAAATATTTCAAGGCATTTAAGATGCAGTTTTCATTAGTGTGTATTGTGACGATGGCTTTTTTTCTGATATCTTTTTAAGAAATTTTGAGACTTTGCCTGCACCTTGCACTGATATAACCCTGTTACAAACGTGTTTAATTACTTGAGTTAAAATCTATTCTGAGAGATTTATTTATGCAGATTAGGTATGAATATACCTACGTGAATGTGATCCTTGTACCGAATTGTCCAAATCACAATCTCATTTTGTGGAGGACAAGTAAAGCTGCGACGTTGGTCCCGAATGAAGCCTGACCCTTTAACATTGGTAATCTTGCTAATGACTCGCTTGACGCTCTGTGTATGAGGAATTAGTTAAGTAATGATCCGACCGGTATCAGTATAATGTGACTGGGTGGGTTGTCATGTGTCTCATGTCTTCGGCATGAGGCTTAAGTAAAGGAGCACTATAAATACACAGGCAAGGACATACCGGCATGATATGACCGGAAATCTCAATTAAGAACACAAACAAATCAACAGAAAGAATTATGTCCCAATCAGCATTTGCGATGTCGTTAAATGCAAATCAGATGATTTCATGATCAATTTCGATTCGTTAATTGTGTTAAAATAACCAAGTCTCCAACATCATAAATCGTATGCTTTTCAGCTGAAACAACTTTCCTGTGAGTAACAGTTTATATTTTTCATTATTCCATTTCATTCCCGGTTAATAACAGTCAGCTGTCCTGAGGCAGACCTCCACAAAAAAATTCCCGAATGTTTGTGCTTATCTTTTATAATAATCATGCGTGGATGAGGATGCTTATCTATGTCAAATGCTCCGTGAAACGCAGCTTAATGGTTTTAGTAAGCCACTGCCCAAAACCAGGAACCCGAAAAACCTCTTAATTTAAATCTGCAGGTAACACAGTGATAGCGGTTTCGAAACCGTGACCTCGCTGGCCATAGGCCCCTCGGCTATGGCTAAGACAATTCTTTATTTTACTGAGCAAGCCAGTACCTGTCTGCGAGCGGAAGCAAGTCGATCAACGTGCTTTTTCAGGCGTTCGAAGTGCACATGTATTTTACGTTGATATGGCTTGTTGTCCTTTTTCCCGACGTTAATGATCAATGTACGGACATTGTTCCGGTTCTATTCGTTTGCCATCTTGCCTGCTCATATCAATGTAGCTAGGCAGCAGTACTTGAGGGGCTGATTGGCTTTCTACCAATGATGACATGCTCCTTAAGCAGAATATAACATGCAGTATTTATAGACATATGAAATTACTTAGATAATAGATATGTGAATTGAGACATTAGTGATGAAATGCAAGTTTTCTTTTTCCCGTTTTCTTTTTCCACAGGAGATATTTGGAAAGGAAGCAAATGGAGAAAGGGCCCAATAAATTACTTCTGACTTCCACCGATATAGTGTTCGTGCACCGGAAGCACATGAATAGGAGCTCCAAGGTAAGTCCTATGTTTTTCCAAAGAATTTCCACATCAATATAAAAAACAAACTACAACATGGAAACCAAAACCAGAACAGCGACGACAGTGTGATAGTTTTGGAAACTGGTCAGAACTGGTCAATGAAATCCGGCGCCTGTCAATTTACCTCAATTAGGGTTTTATTCTAACTGTACATGTAAGTGATTAAGCAATAACAACTTGGATACCCCCCAGCAACATGGGTTAAGCAGAATTAGTTTAAAAAATTACAGTGATGTTAAATGCAATTTATTACACGCCACTGGTCTAAAATTACTGAATGTCTCAATCAATATAAAAAAAGACAGCATGGAGATCAAAACTAGAGCAGCGAGGACAGAGTGATATTTGGCAAATGGTTGCCGGTTATACCTGTAAAGCCCGGCCTCTTGTCAGTTTATTAGCTATTCATGTAAGTGTTTCAGAAGTAACGTTTTACACGCCCTCAAGCTCAACGGCTTAAGCGGAATTAGGTTAAAAAACTGCAGTGGTGTTAGACCGATGTAGCCTTGTCAAAAGGTAAAGCTCAACGGCGCTAAAATGTTTTAAGATAAGCATCCAGATGATCCCTGTCCTCCGCCAAAAGGACAATGCTTGAAAGAGGCTGAAAAGCATATGTATTTACAAAACAGTGACACGGGGCATAAACTGATGGCATTGTGTATGTTTTAAGAGGGTCTGTTTCAAACTCTGTCAGTATCATTAGATTTCTTTGTTAACTACAGGAGTTGATTACTAACAAAAAAATATTCGTACGTGTAGACTTGCATACCATTCGTTTACCAACCATCGTAAGACTGCACAAAGATCCATACAAGTTTCTTTTCCACGACCGGGGTCCAATAAATAGGTAATGCGTCAGCGGCTGGGAAACGCGCTCCTGACACAATGCTTTGATTACTCTCTTTCAAGTTATTCTCTCTTAGCCTATCACGCTTGATTATCTTGTAATATACCTGGTGCAAGTATAGTGAGTTGTATCTAACATCTTACGTAGGCCCAAAGAAGTAGGAAATTACGTCGGAGCTATTCACTCATTACATAATATCACATGTGCTTATCACAAGTGTGATCTGGTCATAAAGAGGATATTTACAGCTGTGAAATGTGAACATACAACACTAAAATTAAAACGACCCGCCATATAAATAGGAAAAACTTCTTATCTTCATAGACCATATCTAATGTGGCGGTGCAGTGTAAATTGTTGAACTGTAATTAGTAACTTTAGCAAAGATTGTAATAAGGGAACCTGCAGGGGAAATATTTAACGTAGTTTGCTAAGTTTATTTTCACCTAAATTTCTTCGTAAAAGACGTTAAAAACAGGTTATAAAAAACGAATAAAACGAAATGATTTGCGATGAAAGCTACGAAAAACTTGATCCAAGTATTTTTTGCACTTTGTAGATGAATATTCGCCCATTAATTTTTACCAAATGTCTTCACTGCTCATGAATGGATAAAATGGCGCTGATCGCAAATTGCTTTGTCATCAAAGAACGGAATCGTGTTCCAATGAGATGTTTTTCCTGTCTGGAAAAATACATTTACTGACCTAAAGAAACGTCAACGGACACCGTTGTTGACGAGAATATCAGAATCCTTCGGTCGAACTCTTTTGTCATTAAAGGCAAGGAAGACCCACTTTTTCATGCTAGTTGTCGGCAATTTTTGTTGACATTATTGTACTAATCGTCTGTTTTTCTCGTGTACCTGTTTCTTCCATAAAATTCTTGATCACTAAAGTTATCGATTTGCTTAATCGTTTGCATATCCTAAATAATTGTTTATGAAACTTTTTTCAGGCGCCCATGTTATATCAAAGAAAATGAAACATAAAAACAATGCCAAAATCAGAAGAGCGTGAAAATTTATACGTAAATATCGTCTTTAATATTTGCTTTGATTTTATCTTGCAAGGGAAAAGGGCATTTCAAAATATTTTTGTATTGTGGTTCTTTGGGACCACCTTTGGTATGTATTGTCTTTTGTGTAATAATGTCATAAATGAGGATATGATGCATTTCTACTAAATGTGTCTGAATGTACGTGTGCATTTAATGTGAATTATGATTATATTTACGAATTTATTAAAATATAAATATGGCCAAAATCCAGGTTGAACACATTTGTTCGATGAAAAGATCAAATTCCAGAGCAAATATATTTATTAAACGTCGTCATTTATAACATTACTACTGAAAGACAAAATATACCACCGGTGGCCCCAAATAACCAGAATACAAAAATATTTTCAAATGAAAATGAATATTGAGGATTATATCCGCAAACAAATTTTCGTCACATCGTTCGTTGGGACATTTTTTACCTCCAGCGATTAAAGATCTCCAACTCATAACGGAGTGAAACTTCCCTGTTGTGAACAGGCCTTTCTGAACTGTACCAACATACTTTTCACCAGTGATCAGGTCATAATATTGTCTGTTGCAAAACAGGTCAGTCGTTTGTCCGGCACATAAGATACCCATGTCCAGTCCTTCTCTGAATGTGAGCGTCTAAACAGATATTCGTACAACAGCCATCAATCATACTGGACGTTCCCGGTCAAGACCAATTTCCAAAGGGGCGTTCAACACAAACCGAGATAAACAACCAAGAATGTATAATAGAGCAAAAAAAAAGCCAAAAAGTCCTCAAACCTAAAATCTTTGCTAGTTTCCGGCCGTGACTTGAAAATGACGTTGAAGCATGCTGAATTAATATCGAAAGACATCAGTCGATTGTGACCATGCATCGCCTATTTACGAGTGTCTCGATGACCTTCCGCCTGACACCAGGTCAAACTTCGAAGAGCCAGTAACATTTTCTCTGTATTTTCTTCCAGAAGTTACCTAAGAGATAGATCCTGTTGATATTGTGCTAATGGATTAGAGGTTTGGATATTAAGGAAATGTAATTTTCGTTTAACTCATTCATTTAAACTTTTGTAACTTGAAGATATTGGAAATGAAGGGCTCATTGCATTTATCGTTGTTTCTGGTTTTGGGTTTGACACTGAACAATAATGAATCATAGTATGTATCATAACAATTCCGGTAAACAGGGGGCCTCTGTGACTCAGTCCGTTAGCGTTCTAGCGCGGCGCAATGACCCAGTATCCTCCCACCAACCTGGTCGTGGTGAGTTTAAGTCCAGCTCATGCTGGCTTCCTCCACGGCCATACGTGGGAAGGACTTCCACCAACCTGCGGATGGTCTTGGGTTTCCCCCTGGCTCTGCCCGGTTTCTTCCCACTGTAAAGCCGACCAACGTCGTATAAGTACGGCGTAAAACACCAATGAAATAAATAAATCAAATTATCTTGATGTGCAACATTCTAATTTCCTTTCATCCTAAATATGTTGTCATGAGAGTAACTGCGTTTTGCGTTCTTCCTGGCCCTAGGTTTGACATTAGGCAATAATGAATATCTATCTTTGCCCCAACAAATTCTGGAAAACAAGCAGGCGTGTTATTTAGAGATTATCTCTTTATTTTGGAAATGGGGCAAGCCATTGAATTTTAGCGGTATTTCTGATCTTGAGCAATCATGATTTTTTGCCTTAAAATAAGAGTCAATGGCCACTTGCAAACTTTGCGCAAAAATCAAGGGCGGATTCCACACAGCCATTTTTGACTTAACATGAAAAATTTAACACTTCCCAAATATGCTTTTGGCTATTTGGCACTGGAAGTTGAAATTTTGACACGTTGGTCCTAGGATAATATTGCTCATTTCGTCAAAATTTAAGTTTTATGTTTTCTACAATGGTATATAAAATGTTGATAATCAATCCGAAATGGCCTGACAGTGTGGAATCGGCCCTTTCTGACCTTAAGACTTAGTCCATGGCAAATTTACGCCCCAACCCATGTTCCTTGGGCCAACACTTCGCCAGTTACGTCTCTCCCATCGAACACTTCGGCTATCTAACTCCATCTCGATAAAAGCCCTCGGTGGGTCAGAAGCCCATTCCCAAACGACCTCGCCCATTACTTATGCGTTGTCCCCGGGGAGATGTGGTCGTCTCCTGATTAAGCCGGACTGCAATTCCGTACAAAGCCAGACATTAGCCTGTCTCCCTTAGGCAGGTCAATCTGACACTTCTATCCCAGACAAAGGACAATGGTGGACACCGGAGCAGGTTAGAAAAGTCCGTGTTTTAAGAACAGTAACTCCGGTATTTCTACGAGGGCTTTTACCCTTTCTCCTGTCGCTATAGTGTTAAAACACCCGTAATTGAACAAACACGTGATCTGTGGGGTTCATATATTACTTCAATGATGATAAGGCCATTATGTTTACTTGAGTACGGCGTAAAACACCAATGAAGTAAATAAATACGGTCATTGTGACCGTTATTTTACAGTGAAAACGCCTGACAGATTGCTGCTATACCTCTTGCCCGTTGTGTTACGCTCAGAGTTAATACGTAACCCGAAGATCATGAGTGCAGCACCAGCACCGGCGGATTTGGAGTTACATTTCTTGGATTAATAAAAAAGACTACAACACAGAGAGCAAAAGCAGAGCAGCGACAATAACGTGACAGCCGGCAAATGGTCACGCGTTACCGGTGAAATCCGGCCTCTTGTCAGCCCACATCAGCTCGGATTTTACTTCAACTGTGCATGCAAGTGTTAAGTTGTAACAACCTACACCCCCTAGCATCATGGCCCAAGCAGTATTTGTGTGAAGGAATCACACTGATGTTTGGGAAAAGGTTACGTTGGATTGTGAAATAGGATTGTTTTGTTTTTGATTTATTTGATTTGTGTTTTACGCCGTACTCAGGAATATCTCACTTATACGACGGCGGCAAGCATTATTGTTGGCAGACCTCCCCACGTACTGCCGGAGAGGAAGCCAGCATGAGCTGGACTCGAACTCAGAGCAACCGCATTGGTGGGAGTCTTCTGGGTCATTACGCTGTGTTTAGCGCGCTAGCCACGGAGGCACCAAACAGTATTGTAGTGATTTTGCGGTCTACGATCACAGTAAGTGATTTATGTTAAACTTCATTACATGGTTACATTGAGTTTGTGTAATAGGACAACAGTAAGATCTGGAAAAGCATTACCGTAAGTTTATGGAACAATATTACAATAAATGTGTGGAATAGGATTACCTCAAAATTTTGGAACAGACTTACAGTAAGTTTTTTTATTGGGATTAGAATAGGTGTATCTAATAGGATTACAATAACTTTTTCGTATAGGATTACAGAAGATTAATGTTGCAGGACTAAAATAAGTTTACATAACAGGATTGCAGTAAATTTATAGAACAAGATTACAGTAAATTTCTAGAACAGGATTACAGTAAATTTATAGAACAGGATTACAGTAAATGTGTGGAATAGGATTACGATAAAATTATGGAACAGACTTACAGTAAGTTGTTTTAATAGGATTAGATTAAATGTATTAAATACGATTGCAATAAGTTTTTGGAACAGGGTTACAGGAAGTTAATGGTAAAGGATTAAAATATGTTTATAGAATAGGATTACTGTCAGCTTATGGAATAGAACTACTGTACGTTTGCCATCTGTAAATGAATCCGTGCACAGATATTGTGAACTCAAGAATTCGTGCGATGACAACCTAATCTTTTCGCCTGCGCTTAGAACATAACTTAATTTTCCACGAAGAAACAAGAAAAAGTTTGTGAAGTATTTTTGCGAGTTAATCATCTTACTTAATACTAGCAATCAGTCTTCTTGATTTTAAAATTAGACCTTATTTGGCTCATTCATAATTTATTTCACACAATTACCTCGATTTTCTCAATATAAAATGTTATTTTTCCTACTAAAACGACACTGAAAAACAGAGGCAAGTGTGTTTCAACTGGTCTGCAACTGTTCTTAATTTGGGTCTGCTTGTGAAGTAATGAAACTGAATTTGTTACTCACCAAGGGACATTACTCTGTGGAAGGTTGTGATTTGAACCAGAATATATACTTGCAGCTGAGATAAAACGTGGGAGGATATATCTACAAAAAGAAATGTAGGGAGTGGATAATTCTGATGTCAAAGGAGGCAATCGGCTCTGCGATTCAAAAGCAAACTGACAAAGTTATATTATTGACTAGAAATAGTTTTATTCGAACTAAATTCTCTATACAATCACACAAAAGTGCAATACACTATTGGAATAGCTTAACGTGTCACTGAGGAAAGGCAGTTTTGGTAGTGAGTGAGTTTACAGATAGCTGAATACAGACAACAAGTGAACAGGA
This sequence comes from Acanthopleura granulata, assembly GCA_016165875.1. Lineage (NCBI taxonomy): Eukaryota > Metazoa > Mollusca > Polyplacophora > Chitonida > Chitonidae > Acanthopleura > Acanthopleura granulata. Next base: position 13,906,407 of record JABBOT010000011.1, on the reverse strand, counting down.
GCAGACTTTGGTAATACTGTCAGCAAAGACAATACGACTGCATACTGACAGCGCAATACAGGGTTGGAATCGTAGTGCTAACTCAAAATTAGGCGAGCTCACTTTTTCTTTGCGCTAGTACAACTTAATGCTGGCCTCTGTGCTTCTGTGAGCACCACCTATAGCATTTTGATTCAGCATGCGTAATCAGATATCAATTTACGTGGTAGTATTTTCTGCACTGTTGCAATTTTCTTCTTTCTAATTTTCCATTATAATGTATATTTACCATGACATATTACAAGGATGAAACAAGGACGATGGCAAAAACTGCAAATTATTATGAAGGCTGTTGCGCGTACGAAGACAAACATGTATCCGCCGTATCTGCAGCTATCATTCATAGCCTAGTATTTACGGTGCTGCACATGTTTAAAGCCCTGTTCGCTTTCAGACTGTGATATATTTGTATTGTACAATGCTTACTATTTTGTCCATTTCAACACCCCAATTTTTCGAATCAATTAAAAGTCCATACCACAATTTGTAGAGTTGTTTTTAAAACGGTTTGCATGTTGGATTAATTCACATTTTTCAAGTGAACTTCCACTCCGCAAAATATCCTCGAAATGGATGTTTTTCTTATGCCATCTTTTCATGTTAATTCACCCACAATGACATCAGATAGATGAAAAATTTCCCACACAAGATCGAGTATCTTTATGCTTAACCCATTCATGCCGTAATTTAAAATTCCGTGGACCGTTATCGAAAATTGGTTTACCAACGAAAGAGCTATAAGAAGTGATACGCCTGGTATTGGTGGAATCGTTGGAACATAACCGGAATTCTCTTTATTCCTCCAATATTTCACATTTTCTGGACGCAGGGAGCGAGATGTATCTGCCCTGTTTCTTGGCACAGTGACGTAATAGCATGCAGGCCGCGTCGTCAAACATCCCTTCCCATCGAAACATCTTTGAAATCGCATTGCAAAATCGACCAAAGATCCAATAACACCGAGAAAACATCTCGGTATCATATCTTAGCAATTGAAATCTTAGAGACTGGCTTTTGTAATAATGCATCAAAGTAAACGCATTAATCACACGATTTGTCGAATATTGAAACTTGTGGAAATTGTCACATTTGGAACTTGCCCCGATTCTTTCCGAGAGAACCAAAATAGCTGTCATGGCGTTTGAATTACCCTGTGATTGAACATTCTTCTGAACCTTGAGCAGCAAAGCTAGCATTGCAACACTTTGGTGGCATGAATGACTCCATATTCAGTGAACTTTGAGTGACACCTCAACACTTACACGATGTTAACTGATTGACCCTCAGAGAGGTCGGTGCAAATCAAAGAGGAGCAGGATATACATCGGCTGGCTGTCAATATACATCGGTATATACCCCCGCGGGCATGCCTGAGGTCAGAACTATGGAAACACCGAAATGCTATTCTAGTTCACAATGAAATGATCAATGAGGATTTTTCCAGAGTTCTCTCAACCTCTATCCTCAGGCTATAACGAACTAAGTACAGGCTGAACGATGATCAGGTTTTGTAATTTCCTTCGCTAATGTCTCCACAGTTGTTCTCTTCTCTTTCAAAGAACCATATGTTATTCACGATTTACACCAGAAGGCAGAGTTTTCTTCAATGCATCGAATAAGATAGCTTTTGAAACGATATCAACCGCAAGAAACGAGGAGTATTGATTTTGTTTGTTGTTTTTTCACTTTTTTATTCCTCTTTGATTAGGTACAAGATACTGGTTCTGGTTTTATTGTTTCTTCAGAATGCAAAATGTTATTGGCCACCTAGTTTTAAATCAACACAATGCCTCGGCAGAGTCTCAGTTTCATAATGAAGCTTTGCATTCAGTATCATTCTAATGGCGCATTGCACCCCAAACACCAAAGCTGTTGACATCAGGTAACCATAAGGCTAGTTTTGCCAAACTAGAACAATTCCATGAAAGTAGTTTTGAAACAGAGAAACGCCATTATATAGGAATTTTAAGGGAGCGTCAGAAAATGAAACCAGAAATATTACCCCCTCGGCGGCCCAGTGACTAGAGCGTCCGCACTGGGGCCAAGAGATTAAATATCCATCCGAGGTTGTGTCATACCAAAGAATTTATAATGGTACTTGTTGCTGCCTCGCTTGGTACTCCGCGCTGAAAACTGTTGAAATAACGAAACAGGACTGTCTGGCGTCATCAGCATGAATTTCAGTGGCGGCAACACGGCATGTACTCACCTTGCCTTCAGAAGACATAGCATATATGAATTCTAATAACTTTTTGTCATCATACAACCGAAAAATTGTTTACGACGTAAAACTCCAGGTATACATATATGAAACCAGATGTACTTTACAATCTTTACACGACTTCGTGATACTACTGCCATATTCGAGCCAGTAATACGTTCTAGATGTATTTGTTGGATGTTTCCATCACCGACAAGTTCGTTTTCATTCTCCAAGAGTTTAATTCAAGTTTGAAACTCTCATAAATTGCACGGTGAATTATTGCTGCGATATTTGAACTTCTAAACATTTCTTTGTACCTGTAAATATTGCAGTGTTCCATCAAGGATAAACATTTGTGAATTGACCGTAAAAGTTGGCTTTCAAATGAGCGTAATGTTCCGTCAGTCGTAAGAGAAAAAACATCGATTTGCTCTAGTTGCAAATATTTGATGTCTTCAGACAGAGCAATTTGACATTTGCATCTTCATTCGAATTGCTAAGACAGTGTGCATGTCCTTGCAATAATTACTTCTTTCCTTGTTTTCTTGATTTTTGCACTGTAGCCGTGCTTGTTGACAATCTGGCTGACTGATTGTCTCAATTAATTTATATATTTGATTGGTGTTTAACAATTTTATTATACAATTCCTGACGAACTGATTATCTCGATGACAACTTTGTCTTACTTACAGGCCAAATTATTGTCCTACTACTTTACAGTCTGGCTGCCCCACTGCATGACTTTCTTAAGTGCATACTTACCCAGCCTACCCAGCCGAATCAAAGACTGGCTGCTTTACTGGCTGTCAAAACGATTGACAAGTAGAACACTGGATGTCTTGACGGCCAATGGAAAGGCAACCTAATTAGAGAACTCATTAGTCAGAAGGAAACATATGACGCTGAAATCTTCTGTCACACTCGGCGACATAGCAAACGCAGAGAGACAGATGATTTCGCACGAAAGAAAAAATTAATTGGTTCCGCCTCAGACAACCACATCCATGTTCACACCGTAGGCCAGATTCTACAAACACATCAATCGCAGCAGATGCCATTTGCCACATTTGCCCAGGCCGTGTCAAGGGCTTCTTTGTGCAGACCATTTGCCAGCCCTGTATGCTTAGAAATGGATGGTTTGTTCCATGTATATGGGACTTCACGCGATTGCGACCTACTTAACGCCTCGCTAAGCCACAATAACACAAGTGCATCTTTCTGGCAGGCCTTGTGGTTTTCATATGGGGATAATATCTTACCCATTTATCAACGGGAAGCCCTATGGTTTCTTTTCTCATTTGGAATCGACACCACTGAGGTTATCTTCCCCAACTCGACTTTCTTTAACATGGTCCGGGACTCCGGGAACACATTTAGGCTAGGAGCTAAACAACCTGCCAGCTTTTGCTTCGGATCGAATCCTTTATTTGTCCATTACAGTCAGGATACGTGATCGCTTTGATAGGACCGGAAATATAAGCGCAATTAACGATTTATCATTTAGAAACAGATCATTTTTTCGTTCATCGCCTTGCTTTTTTTTTTTCTTCTTCTTTTATCTTAAGGCATTTCTTTGATTTTAGAATTCATTCTCCGTTGACGTCATACTGTCCTTGTGAATTTGTTATTTGGTGCTTCCTATCAAAACCAGATCACTGCGGTGCAGCTTCTTTTATGCCAATTAAGACTCCGTTGCGTGAGAGGAAAGGCCGTTCTGAAACTGTAGCCGGTTATAGCGTGGACACAGGTCACACCTCTGTAACACCTTGTCCAGACCAGATCAGTAACACGTGAATAACAATAGAAAAAGTTACAGCACAGAGAGTAAAGCAGAGCAGTGACGACAGTGAGATAGTTGACTATTGGCCACACGTTGCCAGTGAAAGCAGGTCTCTTGTCAATTTACCTCAGGGGTATTATTCTAAGAATTTACACCTCCTTAGGACCATGGCTTACGCAGAAGTAGGGAAAACAACAAGCCTTAGCAGTTCGTGTCTGTATTTTTGTTGTGGCGACTTCCGCGCTTCTTCGGCGATTCCTGTGAAAAACACTGCTACTTCAAACAGCTGGACATGGACTTAAGTGTCCAACTCTAGGCATCAATCAGGCTACAAAATATTTGAGGTTTTAGCCGACGTTTGTCTTGTCAATCAGATCTGAATGTCGGCTCCTACGGTATAAGCTCCTACGCACCAATCATCAAAAGTACAAAGATTATATCCGAAATCGTTAATTGTTAGAAACTCTACTGCAGTCGCAAACAACTCCAGAGACGAACTTTCATGGGAAGAGTATACATCCCGGGTGAGACAGTTTATGCAGACGAACCCGCGAAACATGGATTCGAATCCACGCCACAATCGTTCAAAGGCTGACTGTCTATGACTAGGACAGCACTTCGGGTCACTGAGCCAGGTAGCCGGTGATGGCTTTTTTCTTGTTCTGTATGATTCCTTCACGCATAGATCTGATCGCTTTATCTTAACTGCAATACTCAATCGCTACTTCACGCGAAACGTGGGTTCAACCCTATCTTTGGACATAACTTTTTGAGACTTCTTGCATTGTTTTCATAGCCATGTCGGCACCAAGCGGTCGTCTGTGCTCCCTTGTGTGGTATGACATGAAGTTAACGGAGGGTAATTTGTCTTCCATCAATATGTCTTATGTGGACGAGTTTGCAGAAACGATGCCAAAGATCCGTGTTTTTTTCCAATGTAGGATACCAGCCACCATCCTATGTGTACGGCACCAAAACAATAACTAAAACACTTACGGCCCAAGCACGTTTGTCAATGGCTGTCGACCGTTTCGACGATGGTTTCACCTATGGACTACAACCCTGACGGTTATGTCATTAATGACTTCATCAAGACTTCCCTGTCGGGTTCACCAGATTTTGAGGCCAGGTAGGGGAGGGGCCTTCCCCAGGTCTTCCAAATGGACAGTGTCTGCTAAACCTATGGCATCGCTGTTGCATCTGGCCATATCACTCGGACCAGTTGTATAATATTTTCATTTTTCGGTGACGCGGGCTAGACAATCGATCTTCTTGGCATGACATCGAGTACAATTTTTCCACTCGTAGTTTATGTTACCTGAATACTTGTGACCATATGACAAATATCACACTGTCGCCTCAGCTCCCCCACTGCATTAGTCATAGTGAATAATTTCTAGGTCGATTACAAATACAGGCATCTCAGTAGCACTTTGATTGAAACAGTTTATAAAGTTGTCATGCTGATATAACAACAATGAACGTTTGTACAACCGGCTAGCCCTGGGTTATGGCTGAACTCAATGAGCGATGAACAAGGTCTGTAATATCCTCGTTGATTTTTGTACAGCTGACTTCTTCTCTTTCAAAGAGACATATTTTATTCACGATTTATTCTCATGTTACACCCGAAGCCAGAGTTTCATCAATGCATTTAATAAGCTTGTCTGCGAAACCTAATCAACGGCAAGAAACGAGTATTGATTTTTTGTCTTTTCTGTTCTTTTCGTCACTGATTAAGTACTAGGAATTGTCTTACCCCAGATAGGTTTCTTGTTTGTCCATTTTATAGGCTTGCTGATTTATTGTTTGTAACTCAACATCTAGTTTTAAACCTAGAGGACACGATGGTAAAATCTAGGTTTCATTTTGAAGCTTCAGTATCGATATCAGTGACATGGCGCACTGCTCCTCCAAGGACAAAGCTGTTGACCTCGGGCAAAGATAAAGTTAGTTGGGCAATACAAGCCAGCAATACCACAAAAGCAGTTTTTGCAACAAGGAAACTTTAATTATTGCATAAGACTTTGGGGGATGGTGACCTTATATTCAAACCGTGATACATATGTCTTCGTTATACCAGTTACTCGTCGTTCACAGATATAAAAATAAGTCTAAAAATCAAGTTTCGATCTTGGACTCAGTTAACAAAAAATATTACGTTTTGTTGATTAGACGTTCCCTTCAGAATCGAGGTTATCGTTCCGAATATATTTTAATAAAAGTTGAGGAAGCACCCAAATTAGCGTGTGGGTCACTGCTTCCGTATTAGACATTCCTGTGTACGTGTATTTAAAACATGGCAATGTTCCATCAAGGATGAATATCTGCGACCTGACTATTCAGATGAGCGGAACGTTCCTTCATTAATCAAAAAAAATATCAAACCTAGATGTCGAGACCAACACTTGTATAGTTTACTGATTTGGCGAAACGATTTACGTGTGGTTCACGGGTGTAGTTATGGAGAGTGGAGAGAGAAACCAATCAGGGACCCCATTAGTGAGAAAGGCATCTGCCAGGTAGAAATATTGTCATACTCGCCTGCGTGGCAAACGCTGTCTGGCCCAGAGAGACAGGCGATTTCGAACGCAAGAAAAAAATAATTGGTTCTGTCCCAAACATCCGCCGCAAAGCTCACACCTAATACTCAGATTCAACAAAAACATCAGTCACAGCAGATGCCATATTTGTCACCTTTCCCCTGGTCGCATCAAGGGTTTCTTTGCAGCGGCCATTTACCAGTCCTGTCAGTGGAGGGATGGATGGTTTGTCTGTGCATAAGGGGTTTCAAGCCATTGCTCAATACCTTTTAATAGATAATATGTTATCCATCTATCAACGGGAAGCCCCACGGTTTCTTATCTCTCTTTTGGAATCGACACCACTGAGGTTATCGCCGCCATCTTGGCTCTATTTAACAGGAACAAATTTATGCTAGGATTTCGACAACCTGCCAGTTTTTGCTTGAAGTCGAATGCTTTATTTCTACATTACAGCCAAGAAACGCAATCGTTTTGACAGGGCGGGAAATATGAACATAATTAACAATGTCTCTTTTAGAAACAAGGTTTTTTTTCTTTCATGTACAAGCTTTTTTGATTTTTGCTCTTTTAGGGCTTTTTTCAAAAGCCTTTTTCAGTTTACCTCTTTCGGTCATTGAAAATTTTTTTTTTCGTGCGTCCTATCAAAACTAAATCCCTCCGGTGCAACCTTGGGTATGCCAATTACGCTTTCGTTGCTTGGGATGAAAGGCCGCTCTTGATAAGAAGCCGGTTGTTGCGTGGAAACCTGCCCCTTCATCATTAGTTATACCTTGTCCTGACCAGTTCAGGCATATGCGAGCAACTGGCCTTAGTAGCAGCTGGTTGTGTTGGTACTTGTGTTAGATATGCACCTGCGTTTTTATCCGCGTTATCTCGAGAAGCGCTGCGTGTTCGAACAGCTGGACTTCCACTTAAGTGCGAGGCCCTAAACATCAATCAACCTACAAAACACCTGAGACTTTATCCCACGTTTGTCTCGTCAATCAAATCCAAACGTCGGTACAAGAACTTGCCATTCAGAAAAAGTACAAAGACAATTTCCGAGATCGATAATTGTTAGACACTCTTGATCAAGAATAACTTCGGAGAAGAAGTGTCCTGAGATGAGTATAAATCCTCAGTGAGCCAGTTGAGGTTACACTGGCGAACAAACGAGAGCGGGATTCGAACCCACGACCTCATTGGTGTGGTGACAATAGGCTGTGACGAGGAAACAACTCAGGTTGAATCATAGTAAGGTGGAGAAGCCTGTATTTCTTCCGAAATATGCCCAGTTTGTGGAACTTTGGAACGTTCGTATATTAGCCGTCAACCAAAATGGACGCTCTGTGCCAGTAATCGTAGAATAAAAGTATACAGCATAAACCCAGAGCAGCGACGACCGCGGGAGAGTTGGCAAATGATCATGCCTAATAGGTGATATGTGTCCTCTCGTCGATGTATCTCAGTTAGGGTCTTTATGTTAACTGTTCATGTAAATGTTTAAGAATTAACGACCTAGACATCCCCAGCACAATAGCATAAGCAGAACTAGGTAAGAAAAAAAGGCAGTGACGTTAAATGTAATTTATTAGACATCGCTGGTCTAGAATTACTTAAAATGCTGTCTTACATGCTTTATGTTTATAGCTGGGTGTCCATGAAAAGCCTTAGTGTCTCTTGTATGAACTAGATCATGAACATATAAAAGACTACACCAGAGAGAGTAATGCCAGAACAGCGACAGCAGTGTGATGGTTGGCAAATGATAACAAGTTACCGGTGAAATTCGGCTTCTTACTTCAGTTAGGGTTACATTTTAACTGTTCTTGTAAATGTGTAAGACGCGTAATAACTTAAACACCTCCTTGTACCATGATCTAAGCGGAATCAGGTTAAGAAGTGACGTAATGTTGCTTGTAATTTATGATGGGACCAATTTCCGAAACAATGGTTAACGTAGACCGCTACAGACTTATCCGAAGGCGTTAACTTGTGACCAACTGGTTCACTCCTCTAGTCCGTCTCTTGGAATGGCCAGAAAGGACAGCCTAGTCCGGAGATATCATTTCAGGTTGCTGTGACTAATTATTGGTTAACTAGACAAACAACTTGATAAAGTCTAGTCCCTTCGTACATTCTCTAAAGAGTCGTTGCACCAGTTCTGTGTATTGATAAGCTTAACGCTATATTCATCTAGTATGTGCAGACCTGTATGTAGTCATAAAATATTACCTTTCCCTGTTCCAATATTTGAAGGCAGCGTTAATAGCTGAAACGCCAAATGTACTCGGAAAATAAAATGAATGGAACGACTTCATATACCCGCTGATAGAGGCTGCCAATACGTAGCTATATTGTTATGAACTAGTGTATGCATTTTTGGTACAGTGCCTCTTTGCATGCGACGTGATGATTTATGTCTCTTCTAGTATTTCAAGTAATTGCACACAATAACAAACAGCGCCAATACATATAAATGTGTGGGTCCTCGTTATTACGTGGGTGTTTCCATATGCCTCTTTGCAAGTTTGGAGGACTATTGCCTATATAATAAGCAGTCTTACCAGATAATTTCCACCCTTCCTCACACTGTCAACAAAGGTATCAAATCATTTTGTACAAGTATTAATACCTTATTCTTGGAGTTAAAATGTATGCATATTGATAGCGTTGTTTACCTTCATTCTTACTAGATCGATTTGAACATCCCATAATGGCGTATAATGGGCAGACAGCTAAGCTTTGTAACTTTGTTACAGCCCAGGTGTCAGCCATAACGGCATGGCCTCGTTTTGAGGCTGACTGTGACGCTTATTGCATGAAACCTATGCTTCGTTACTGTTATCGCGCCATGTAATTAATACCATTAAAGGTGGTTGGATGTACCCAAAGAGCTTTTTTCAAAGGCGTAGAGACTGAATTATAAGGACACACTATTATTTATGTCCATTGTTGTGCCAATTTGAGGTATGGCTTGATTTGTTTATCCTTGGCGGCCACCGTGATGGGAATTCGTTTCATCATGTTGTGCAACGAAATCCATGATTTAAGTAAAACAAGCACAGGGTTTATTCCCTCGGGTATATGTGCTATCTTTATCACCAAAGCGACCAATCAAATATCCATCAAAGATCTGACTTCAAAAAATGTTAAATTTCTTATTATCTTAGGTTTCTTATTATTTGCGGGACATGAAACACCCTTGTAACATGCTGAAGTATATGTAGCCTTCCAAGCGAAGACCTAATTTTATGTTATTATGTTAGATGCGACAGGACTACCCTGTTTGGACTTCCTTCCTAAACACTTGTATCTCACTCCCACATCCATGACTTCTTTACTTCGGCATGTATTATACTGCCATCATTTACATCATTTGCATCATTTACGAATAGAAACGAAGAGACATATATGTATGACAGGCGAAGAGATGCAGGCAAGATACACATGCGGTAACGTGCAATTCCTAAATGGAAAGGAGAGAAAGGGTCTCACCCAAGTATATTCACTCATTCATTTTTGCACGGTTGTAACTGTTGGATCACGGACGCTTTTTCGTGGGGCAGTGGTATGATCCCAATATAAGAAATAAGAGTCCAAATATATCTAACCTATCACTGATCAGCCGTGTAACTATTAAACCATCGTTTGACTCAGTTGTGCATACACTTCCACCCGCAGAATCTGCAGAAATGAATGTCTTGTCAATTTCTCCAGATGAGCTCTATAGTGTGCCTTTATACCTTAGACGAGACTAATACCAATTTTATGGTGAAACACATTATTGTCAAAGTGAAGTAAGTGAAAATCGGTCTAAGACAATGTACATTTAATGTTTAAAACACCAGTTACGTAAAGAAACGTACGTTGGCACAGACGATGTTGGTAGGCTGACGCCTCAAGCTTATTGTCACCTGTCAACGAATCCTCATTAGGATTAGACAGGTATGAGTCAGTCCCCTCTCCAGCTTGCAAAATTGCCTCAGCTATGGTCTTACTTCAGTCTTGCCACGAACAATCCAGACGGTGCCCCAAAATGAGAGTAGTCGTTAGCCATGGTCTACGAATGGGGGTGATCAATTTCTGCTGCCCGAAGGAAACCGTCTAACGACCTCAACCTTGGTCACGAAGCCAATCTGTATGTGGCTTAGAGGCCTGGGCGTAGCGTCCAGTAAATCACCCTACGCCCTGGGGCTCGAGCCATCCGGCACTGAATTATGATCACGCTGGGTCATGGTCACTGGCGCTATGGAGTGTGAACAATGGGTTATGTGTTTTATATTGCATGAGGAAGACATGATGTGTTTCAAAGTTAATTCTAGTGGAAAAACACTAAATCACTTCCATACGAATATATTGTTTGGTTTTACTGAAAACACACAAGCATACATTTTCTGGCTCAGATGGTTACAATGTTAGGCTGCGATTTCAAAACACCCAACCAATGAGGTTGCGTGTTCGAATCCAGTCCTCCAGGTTTAGCTAAGGAGCTAAGCAAGGAGGTTTTTCAGCGATGGTCAACTTGGATGGTGGACAGTGTCAGTGTTTCCAAGGAAACGGACAATTTGTATAACTTTGCCAATGATACAGGACAGGGACACTTGTATAACTATATCTTTGGGGATTTCTTTCAAATACTAGAAAGGAAAGCGACCGCTTTTCCAAATTTGTTATCCGAGATTTCTTTACTTTTATAAGGAAATTGACCATTTGTCTGACTTTACCATTCTGGATTTCTAAAATTTGTTCAGTTTTTTAGTTGTGAAAGAATGAAAATTTACAGGTATCGGTTTAAATTCTTGAACGTTTCTACCGCCAAACAAGTGTTAAAACTCTTATCAAGACAGCAACAGCAAAACAAATGACGACAGCTTATTTTAGAATGAAACTAATGTCATCTAAAGTTAGCCTACATTGGGCCTTGTAATGCCAATTTCATCCCTGAAATAATTCCTCCTAAATTCCTCCAGAAGAAAGGCTGTTTGCAGACAGTCTGAACACTTTGATACTGCCCTTATAATAATAATTATAATAATATTACGTAATGGCGGTATGGAGACTACAACAAAGCCTGCGTCAATTTGCAATTGCCTGTTTTGCAGGAATCGACCATGTTCATTCAGTTGGGATAAGAATTGGTCTGTTCATCTCACTGCATGTCACGCGATGTGTACGGGTTCATCTGACTGCTATTTTTTTCTTTTTTTTTTCTTTTTTTTTGGTATTTGATTTGAACGAATCTGAATTACAAAAGCACTAAAAAGGAAAGTTTTTATTGACAATGCACATACAATATTCAAGAAAATTCGCTGAAATAGCTTTGTTAGAACCACACACGCCATGGTTGTATTTGTATCAATCGAAATGGCAACACTTTTATCCTTTTATCCAATACGAGTGCTGCTAAAGATGATCACCAGGGTTGTCTGCATGCCATTTCTACAGTGTGAAAGGTGTAATGTATCGGTGGAATGTCTTCACGCCACATCGACAAAATTATAGTCATCTGATGGCCTCAGGAAGGTGTGGTGGTGTTGACTGTATGGGGAGGTTGGTGATGGACCTAGACAATGTCACCGGTAAAGTTATGTAATTGAAGGTCAGATAATTGTTTTATAAGTGTAATGGACTTATGTTCTGTCTGTTTGTCCCCGGTCCGTCAATACGGTGAGCAAGTCTATACGTCACACTTGAGCATGTTGGTCAGTGAATTGCCCAAGGTATTGTAGTTCGTTTACCTGAAGCACTCCGGTGCTCGTGCACCCATTTAACTAGCCGAAATTGTTTAATAAGTGAAAATAATCTTGACTCTGCCGTTAAGGAATCTATCTAGGGATATGGGTCTTTGTGTACCAGGGAATCTTACTTAGTATCTTGCTGGAGCACTATGTCCTCGAGTTTAATTAATCGAACGGAAAAACAACAAGCTGCATCGCAAACCTGACAAAACACGTTTGTCCTAATTTCATTCGAGTAGAATTTGACAAGTCGACACGACAAATCACACGGTATGGATACAACTTAACTTTGATCTGCTGGCATGCATATACGTGAAACGTTTTTCTATTTCGATGATTTGATTTCATTGACTGACTGATATTTACTTCCCTGAATCTTTCACTTCTATGATGGCAGTCCAGTATATGGGCGGAGGAGACGGAGTGGCCGGAGTAAACCACTGGCTGTGGTCAGGTACCAGTTAAAAAATTTTGACTGAGAGCGACAGCAAAAATAGCCAGAATTGCGTCTGATCGCACGAAAGCATTTGTTAAGGCTTTAGCAGTTGCTACGAGCCAATGTTTTAATCAGCTGAACCAGATGACGTCCTAAAACATGTGAATGTGTAAAACAAGCAATAATTAATTTCTTTTTACAGTTTGCACGTGTGGTGAAACGTTATTTTACCTGAGTCTGTTATTAAGGAAGAATGTACTGTTTTGATGGTATTCCGTTCACCTGTTTCAGACCCTGGCCAAAAGCACAATGTTTGAGAAACCGGACATACTGAAGGCGTCCGAACCGAGTTACTCCATGACGAGTCTGAACGAGTACGTGGATTTCTCAGATACAGCCAGATACAATGTAAGTATGAACGAGTGTAAATCCTGCCCCCAAAACCCTTAGCCATGTGCGTTTGCCGGCATTTATACAAGCAACCCAAAACAATAGTTAGCCATATGCTTTGAACATCACAGGAAACGCAAGTCCAAAATCCTTAGCAATATACGTCTATGAACATTTGTCCAATCGATCTAAATCAACATTTAGTCATTTACATTGAACACGAAAGCAAACGCAAAATCGAAAGCCCGAAAAATTTAAATATCGTAACATTAACCTTTTGCAGTTTGTGACAGATCACGGCGAAATGATGTGATCACCCCAAATAAAATCAAGTCACACAGTTTTCAACTACAGTGAAGCAGTTGTTCACGTACAAGCATACGGTTCTTGGACAAAAAACTTGTATTTTCAGTCTAAAGCATCTTTCAAGGTTATGACAAAGACGTTTAGTATTCACGCTAGAATTTGTGGAAACTTCACACATATGGTGCCCAGACTGCACTGAGGAATGGTCAGTAGAATCTGATGTGGCCAGGCACTTCGGATGCCATGTCACCACCATCTCAAGACTTGCTCGACGCCACCAGCAAACAGTCCGTTGTTGACAGTCCTGTTTCAGGAAGACCAACGGTAAAAACTTCTGAGTAAGATCAGTTCAGCCGAGTCCCATATTTAAGGAGCCAAGGTGCATTAACAAGAGCATCTTTACAGCATGGGCCAAGAAGACAACTATGCGCCGATACAAACAGATGTGTTTACTCGATGTTGCGCTCCATGTGCTGCGATTTTTATGAAATAACACTGCTTTAATGTGATGTTTACGGCGATCCCAGCAACATTAACGTTGGCGACGTGTTCAGTGGTATCAAGTTGTTTTTTTTTTGTTTCAACACGAGCCTCGCTACCAGCGTGTCACGGTCCTCTGCGTGTTCGGCATGGACAACGTGAATGTTACGCTGATTGCCGGGTCATACAGACAACTAATGTAGTGATGATTCAGTTCAAGCCGCAGGACACCGATTCATGTCATCCGCACAATTTAACGGCTCTAACAGTTGTGAGATCATGTCCTTCACCATTATGTTCTTCCCAAATTTCTCCAAAACAAGTTCCATGATCGAGGCTGCCCTAAAATTACGTCAGACTTTGTCTTAACTAAAAAACTTAAATACTTGAAGATATGCTTGAGTTACATTCGTGTAAGCTCAGTGAGAAAATGTTGCAGGGCCAGAGCACAAGCCCATCTCGGAATTGCATGCACAGTACTGAAAAGCCTATAACTGTCCTCAATGGGAGACGTCTGCATTTGATGAACTGTTGTCAATTGGCAACTCTTTCACAGTTCTCGGACATTGTTTGTTATTAGATAATCAATAGGAGGAGATATGGTTTAATTTTGAAAACTGGGAAATGGGAGACTCCGACGGGCTACACAAAATGACCCAAATCACAGCGAGACACACCGTTGCTTGTGCACAGCCTAAATGTTTTATGAACAAAACACAAGAAAATATGTTTATGTATGGAAGACAAATATAAACTAAACCAGACACTTTAATTTCCTTACGCTTTATTTATTTTTATAGATTTTCTTTTAAATCTATAAAGTTTAGACTTCATTAAATGCATGATGATGAAAAAAACTATCATCTAGTATTATTTTCGCCTCTGACGGAAATTCCTTTCAATTTCGCTGGTGTAATGTCTACTGATGCACATTTAAACATGTTATTCCTAGATCAAATACGGAGATTGAATGTACAATGGAAATTGTAAAGCCCTCCTTACATTATGAAATGCCCCTTTTGGAAATATAATTCCCAATGGTCATAAACAGACGATTATTGCATTTTTGTCACTTCTCTTTCTTCATTTTAACTCCTGGAGCCACTCACTGCAATGTGAGTCACTACCCAAAGCCTATCAGCCACTTTTAAATTCCATATATTAAGGCTCAACCAAAATGGTGTATTCACGGTTAACCCATAAAATATTCATGGCACCAATTTGACCGAGCGGAAGGCCATCGGCATCATTTATTTGTTCATATATTTGGCTGTTTATCAATGCCAAATCCATCTGTTTTTGGCTAAAGAAAAGAGCGTCTCGGGACTAAAAAAACCGTCAAAATCCTACTGGATTGTTGTTATAATTTTTTCTTTAGCAATATGTCAACTTCATTACAATTACTGTCTTCCCATTTTCGCTTACATTTACTGTTTTTAAAAAAAGTTTACTGTTACTTACAAAAACATTCGCGTATGTCATGGCCGAGGGTGGAAATAATGAAGGCTTGTGTTTTTTAACAATGAAAAAGAACTTGCGATCTTTACACAAATTAAATATTTATTTCCTTTCTTCCGCGCCAACGCTTCCTTTAGGCCTTGTTTTATTTTCCTCCCACTTGAATGCAAGGACCGTTTTTACAGTCGTTTTGTCTTCGTTTCCTACAAGGTGGAGAACTTCAGCTGTTTTCATTTATTCGTGTCCTCCTGCGTACATACATACTTTTTTGATCCAGTACTGCTTCATGTCTGAAGCTCTTCTTCCTTCCACGTTCTTTTTACTTTTTCTTTGTGAAATTCAATGATTTCGTTGACCTTTAGAAAAAACTTCATACCAAACACCTTAGAGCTGCCCTTTACATGTATAACATACAGTGTGAGAAGAGTTCAGCATAGTAAGAACAGGCCAAGCATTCGTCGTCCCAGTTTCGGTGTAATGTAACTGGATGGGTGTCGTGTCTCGTGTATTCGGCAGTTCTGTTTCAGTGAGGCAGCACTATAGAGCCAGCACTATAAAATTTATTTATTTCATTTATTTGATTGGTGTTTTAACGCCGTACTCAAGAATATTTCACTTATACGACAGCGGCCACCATTATGGTGGGAAGAAACCGGGCAGAGCCCGGGGGAAACCCACGACCAGCCCCCGGAGAGGAAGTCAGCATATGATCGGACTTGCACTCACAGTGACGGGATCAAGCGCGCTACTCAACTAAGCCACGGAGGCCCCCAGCATGCCACAAGGAGATGCCGTAGTTATATGACCGAAATAATATGGAAAGCAATCCTCAAGCAAGCAAACTGAGAGAAAATGTGGATATCGCGTTAAAAACTCAACATGCCAGCTCGTTACACATTTGCACTGCATGAAATCCTTCCGTCGGCTAATTAGTTATAGGTTGCATGACCTACGAGGATAAACTTTAATGTGAAAGGTAAAATAAATTAACCAAGAATATCTCATCAGTCTAAATCTGCCGTACCTTCCTTTAGACGTACGTTTAACAAAACACTCTTAGTAGCAGCCCTTTCCAAAGATATCAGTCCTCCTTATTTGTTTCATGTCCCTCGAAACTTGTATTTAATCTCCCATCTCACTTTTTGTTATCCGAATGTGCATTTAAAGACTGCCACTGAATCCGTTATTCATGAACGTGTTCGATTGAACACGATTGTCCTAATGGACAGGTCTTCATGAACACTGCCGTAATATCTCTCGGCCATATCTTTATAGTTTCAGCAAGGTTAGGATTAATCATTTTTAATATTTCTTTTTATATTTCTTCAAATAGAGTTTGCATATTAATACCGTTTGCAGAGAAGCGACGGCCCCTCAAAAGAACGCCGTCCTTTGGGCCAAACGGCTAACGTAATTCCGGAACCCATTCCGTGTCGGTAATGCGGATACTCTTCTTAGAAAACGTTCACCTCGATGAATCCTGATTTTTTCACAGGTGAATTATTTTTAGACTGTTATTGATGTTTACCCTGAAATTTGACGTAATAGTTGAAGGGATAAATCTAAATTCCTTCCCTGGTGTTGACGTGAGGGCGATGAAAGACCTTTTTTTAGGCGCATTAATTTAAATTCAGTCCAAAGCCGCCGCTCTCAAACGAAATGGGACAGCGGAGTGAAAAATGACGCGCTATTTATGTGACTCTCCGCGGGGATGTAATTCTGAAAATAACGCCGGCGACAGGAAACTGTACACCTTGAAGCACTAGCCACACGGCGATCACTCCAGTTCTGGCTTGTTTCGATCATTCCTTATTTTTACTCCTGTCATGCGACTCATAAGACAACAAGGATGGGCTTCTTTTAATTTCTTAACCGTGCCGTTCAGCTCACGTCCGCACGTGTAAAAAAGAAACCAATCGGGTCAAGGAGCGCTGTAGAAAAAAAAAAATTACAAGCTTTATTACTATGACGTCGCCTTGAATTAGCGGTGAAGACTGGGTAGAAATGGTTTGTTCTGTATCATGGTTTGCTGCTGCTGCTTCTGTTATTTTCAAGTTCAAAGGTTCAAAATCTACTCTGAACCCTACGTATTGTGACTCGTATTTGTGGACACCTACCTGAACGGGTAAAAAAAAAAAACAAGAGTACGCCCTCAACCATCTGTCATATGTATTCAGCCCACATATAGCTGCAAGTAAGCTGATTCGAGCTGCTAATGTTATATTATGTACGGCGAAATATGATTTTGTTTTGGGAGGGGTTTCTTGTATGAAATTCCGCACTAATCTCGCTGCATTAATAACTCGCTTACAACTAGGGAATCAATAAATGATGAAAGATTCATATCGTGTCAGACAGCGTCTTGCGGAGTGCCATGGCCGTCTATTTCTGACTCCACTGTCTTTCTGTTTGTTTTATCACAGGGCGATCTTGTGCACGTCAAGGAGATACAGGTGAAGGGTTTCGAAATGAAAGGCAAACTCATGTCGTATCTCCGCATGGTAAGTGTGAAGCACTCCAAGGGATTGTTGAAGTCTTGTGAAATCAGCAAACAAACCTTTCTCACCCCCAACCCGCTCTCCCATCATCATCCCTATTCATCCATCTGTTACGCTTCAGTCTTGGTTTGCTTCTGCGTCATTGGGGGTATATAATAATGCCGGTATCTAGTTGTGTTGGAACACGGGGAATTAATGTTTGCACACTTACGTGCATACTTGCTAGCCTCATTTTGATGGCCAGTGGAGCTCACGCGCTCACCTCAGCAAAGGGAAGCAAATCTTGTAAATCTGGAAACAGCTGGGCTTTCGGGCTACTTGAATAAAAAATTCAAATGATTTCATCAATGATGATGAATAACCATGGTTGTTTTTGGTTATTCAAGTGTATAGGTAGAGCGAACCTCTGTACGAGGTTACAAGTTTTTCTTCTCTGGATAAACAGTTCGTAAGCCCTAATACACCAAACTAGTTTTAATGTAATCTGCCAGAGATCGAAACCTAGTGCAGTCGATTTGTATTTGAGAAAACTTGACTAAATCCAGGGATGATTTGCTTACCCGTTTTTCCTGGGTTCTTGGCCATATGAGTCCAGACTTACATCCGGTTTTCTGCATCAGGTGTTATTATTTTTCCTACTGGAAAGCAAGGGTGAAAATAGGTGCCTGACAATTTTGAAAACACCTCTTTGGTGAATATGGTATACATCTGGCCAATAATAAATAATATGGGCAACATGGTCGTACCTCTTTGTCCAAAGGGGTGTTTTAAAAAATATCAGACTCCTATTTGCAGGCTTTGGTTTCTGGCTGTGCTGCGGTTTTAAGTCAGCTGGTTTGCCAGGTGTAGGAGGCTTTAATAGTTCGGTCGGCGATCTGGTTTCCTTTACGCATATACATGACTGGCGCTCGTGACCGGCGTTAAACAGCCTTGTAATAAATAAATTCCACGTAACTGAATCGCTTCTTGGAAATTGTCACACATGGCTTCTCTGGAAATAACAGTAATTGTAACATATAATAACAGATAGGTTCCAATCTACCGGCTAGAAAAATTTTTATCTCGTGTTCTTTAATTGTGATTATCGATCATAAATATATGAGTAGTCGGTTTAATATTTTTATGTTTTCTTCCCGATCATGTTGAAAAAAAATTCCGACAATTTACTATCTCCACAGGAATGTTTGCTAGACGCTTTGCTGTGTAAATACCTCATGGATCACGAATTTTGTAACATAAAGAGCTGTGAACAACAAACACAGGTGTTAAGGGGTTTATAAAATAAAGGCTGTTCATCAAGTAGTTTAATTTATAAAAGTACTTCCACACTGCGCCGCAAAACTGTATGAAGTTCCAGCACAATCGATTAAGGCTGATGTAATTTCATCATTAGACCTTAAAACGAATTATAGATGCCAGTGGTGAAGTAAATGGGGACCACGTGGCTTGTAGGCCATTTTATGTACAAAACACAAAGAAACGAGAATTTTTATTGAAATTGTCAGAAAACGTGTAAAAGAAATAGCCTTCTCCTCCTTTTAATATCAAATATCTCCTGTTTAATGAACACAACAAAAATGGCTACACCAAGCATTACTGTGGGACATTAAAACCCCGTCTGCCTGTAACTCCTCAGTAGGACAGAAAACATCAATTTGTGGCTCTTTGGGGGCTGCCATCTTGAATACTAATGATCTTAGGTTAGAAATTATTTGTCAAATTGAAAGAAATCAGTAAGATCAAAATTAATACGGCTTGCGTGATTTGACCACTTTTTCCCATTCACAATGAAAGTATTTTGCTGAGATTTGAAAATAACACCAGGTCCACTTTTTGTGGGGGGGGGGAATGGCCAGTCAATACACACGTCTCGATTCGGGCATTCTCGACGAAAATCCGAAGATCGTGGATCATGATTAGGTGCGCTGTGTGCATCGCTGATACAAGCTAAAAGGAAGTGGGAAGAAAATTTCAAATTGGACTGTATCGAAAATGTATCTGTATGTCATGCTTAGCCCCTCCTCCCAAACCCTGAACATACAGCTGATCTCAGCTGTTCTGCACGCATATGATCGGAAATTGACGTAATTTGACTGCCCTCAAATGAAAATGCGGCTAAAAATTGCCATCACACTGTGCTCTACTTTAACGAGGTAAATATACTTTAACGAATTTATTGTAGCTTTATAAATAAATACAAATATACGTTGTTTTAGGGCGATCTTTTCATACAGGTTTCATTAAGTAGATTGAATGATGAGAAGCTGTAGATCTTTTGCGCCAAAAATGTTAAGCAGCTATATTTTGGGTATTTCAGCCTACTGTCGAAAGATATTTATTCATGATGGCGTCACAGTTCCTTGAATGAATTCCTTTGCTTGTACTGTGCCGCCCACGGTTTATTAATGACTGGTTTGTTCATGTCACACTATTTTATGAAATAACACACGAGCAATGTAACACGCACCATGTAACGAAATAAAACCAGGCCCTGAGTCCAGTTTTTAATTAAAAAAATTTCCTTATTATGTAATAACATACATTGTACCAGGTATGTGTATTTTGCCATGTTAATTCAAGTGCTTAAGCGCCTTGAGAGAATCTATATGTCTCTTCTAGCCTACTCTCTTTCGAACAGGAACGAGGGCAGTGTCCGATGGAAACCCCAGATTTTTAGTAAGCTGCTTTTGGACATTGAAACGAATGGATAAGCGGCCGCTTTCAACATTACTTTACTCTGAGCCTCTTGGTTACAAGCCGATCACATGTCTGACATAATAACTTTCCGGGGTTTTCTGTCTGTTTGTCTGTCTGTGCGCTTCGAGGCGATCATTACATTACACGGAAAGTTTTATTAACTTACACCATAGGTATTACATTGCTCGTGCTTTAGTACATAACGCGGGTTAATAGTCCTTTATACCCTCCGGTGCGTTATCGTTCTGGCATCTAAAGCCACGAAAAAAATGCTGATGCTACATGCTGGCATTGCATGAAACAATGGTTTATCCTTTATGTAACATTGATAACGCTGTATTCCTCTCCATCGACATAGCAGCACGCCTTCGCTCTTCTTGGAAACGAACGACGAAATTATACATCTCGTCGGATCACATGTATTAAACCATTGAGGCATGGCTCTTTAAATATTTATGCCTTCTCTACGGGGATGAGAATTATCTATGGTGCCTAACTCAATTGAGCCCTCACTGCCGATGCACAGTACACATTTGTATAGATTAAGTGATTGTCTGCATGTTAGCCCGCGGGAATGACAGCCATGGGGAGGTGAGGATATTTAACTATTGCTCGATGCCACGATCTGATTGAATCGGAACATCCAAAATTGATGACTTCCCCGTTTTTTGCTTTGTTTTTTTTTCATGAATGTGTATTTTGTTTGATTCTTTTTTGCTTAACAGCTACGGGAACTTCGGCACGAGAATCTGAATCCTTTTGTTGGTTTCCTGAACGAGTCGACGAGGCCTGCCGTCGTTACGGAGTTCTGCAACAGAGGTAGCCTTGAGGTAAACATAAACTCCCGTCACCATGGTGACGACAAATATTAGTCAGCCAAGGCTTTGTACTAAAAAATTACAAAACAGCGTTTAGGTTGAGGCATCTCCACGAAAAGAAAATGGCAACATTGGTTCGGCAGATGATTTTTATGGACGTATATAAATTAACAAATGCGAGATGAGGGATTCCGTAAGAAATTGAGAATATTAATAAATTTACCTGGGACTTTGGTCTTGGTTGAATCATACTGTAATTCCTGTTGGGTGGAAATCTGACTATAAAGATTCCTGAGCGTGGCCAATGACAAAGTGTGTACCGACCTGAAGTCAATAACAGCACGGTCTGTGGAAATTACTGACTAAATGATGACTGCGTATGTTCGTTAGTAACTATCTCTAGCCAGGATTAGCACGCTTTCACCACTTGTAACATTTATTTATTTATTTTCTTGGTTTTTACGCCATATTCAAGAATATTTCACTTATACGACGGCGGCCACATTATAGTGGGGGTGGGGGGATCGGAATTACGGCCCACTACATGTAGGATACTGATCCCTATTTTTTGTGACCTTGAGTCGTTTGGGGATTCATTTGTAATTATTTATTGTGTTGTAACTGACTGGCAAACACGTTTTCTCAAGGTAATGTTTTAAGCAATATCTACAGTCTTGGATCACATATGCATCTGGACACTTAGAAGAAACCTATTGTTTTCCACTGACCTTGACCTTTACGTTTTCAAGGTCACTGAGCATGGATCTCAATTACTTTGTGAAAGCTGTGTCTGTTGCAAATGTAGTTGAACATTGGCTGCTACTTACAGTGCATTTTAGAGTGGTTATATATCCAGGGGGTTTTTTACCCTAGATACCTTTTTAATATTCATTTAATATCGTTTGCTTGAATTTCAAAATTTCGCTTTCACTATAAGCGCAAACAAAGACCTATGGCGACTGTGGGTCGCTTTTAGTTCCCTTTGTACATGTTAAAAATAACAGGCCCACAGTCGTTGATCTGATGAAAGAGTAAATTGACAGGCCTGCCTCAGCCCTTTATTGCCATGTACACCCCTGCAGCAGAGTTGGTATCACGTTCGCTGTGGCAAGATTCCTGTGGAAGCTATCCACCGCATATAAGGTTTGCACGTGACCCTAGCACGGACTCGCTTATTAGCTCTCAATCGGCACTGCGCCACTCTACTCTGCTGGGGTGATTGTGAACTATTCTTGACCGTATATCCAGTCAATTAGAGCAAAAGGAAGCCACAAGGAATGGTTGGGACGGAAACATCTTTTTTTTTCTCGTGTGTGCATGGAGGAGGCAGGGAGAAGGCGCTTTGACAGCGTACGAGACTAGCCCTCTGAGAACAGTTTACATGTCTGTAGCCTTTTATCAACCAATTTGCCGTCGGGACTTTTTCTTGCCGCCTCAAAATCAGTAAATTGACTCTATTGGCAGTCAGATTTCCTGCAAAGCCTCGAATACTATAGAATTAGGCGACTAAAAGAGTATAGATTTTTTTGGCCCCGACTTAGCCGTTGCCCTGGACGAAGAAATGAAGATCGCTGATTCGCGGCACAACGATCGATGGCCGTCATGTCGATTTTGCAGCCGAGGCAATGAAGATTAACGCTGGTGGCATCCAAGACACTGTCATAAGTCATTAACGAGCGTGAATTCAAATATTGGAATGTGCTAGTCCAACCATAACTTTGTACAATGTTAATATTCATCTAGGAAGCGTGTCTGGGTACGGATGCACCAAACCTCCAGCGCAGAGCGTTCAGTCGTAAAAGTCAAATATATGTAGGTTTCACCAGGGTTATTTGTTTCATGTACTGTGAAGAAACATTTCTGTGGCGTGAGTCTACACAGTGCAACATTCAGCAGTTGTTTCACGTTTCGTAAAGAAACTTTCCTAAGACCAGATTTAAAACAGATTTCTAAAAGGTACTTAACGTGCACGAACCAGTGTGGCCAGCATTAAAGCTTTTGCTACACTGTATCAGACCCAGTCACCTTCAAACGACAATGTAACTTTAGGGCTCCAAATCAAAAATTCAGTGATGACCTCCAGCATCAGTTTGCGGTGAAACTGGCTAACCTGCAAGGGCATTCAGCACTGTCAGAAAAGTCCGTGCATGGTTTTACCACTCAGACTCCGGTATTTCT
Source organism: Acanthopleura granulata (assembly GCA_016165875.1). Classification (NCBI taxonomy): domain Eukaryota; kingdom Metazoa; phylum Mollusca; class Polyplacophora; order Chitonida; family Chitonidae; genus Acanthopleura; species Acanthopleura granulata. The sequence goes on along the minus strand of JABBOT010000011.1, from coordinate 13,882,858 downwards.
ACGAGGGTTTTACCACTATAGTCGCTTTAGTGGTAATACAGCAAACACACGATCTGTGTGAGGTTCACATATTATTTCACAGGAGGATATTTCGGCCATTATGGCCCTTATTTTACATTGAAAACACCTGACAACTTTTGTACAAATACACATGGCCGTTTATACAACATAGCAGAGACCTCCTCGGTGGCCTGGTGGTTAGTCCACCTCGAGGAAGGGAGATCCGGAATCTATCCGGGTCGGGTCATACAAAAGACTTTTAAAATAGTACTCGCTTGACGCTCAGCAATGAAGGATAGAGTAAGGTGTCAGTAGAATGTGAGTGGGTGGGTTGTCATGTCTGGTGTCTTCGACATGGTGTTCCAGTCGCGGCATGACTTTGGCGGCGTAGACTCTCACTGCCACAAGAAGCCACATAAAACATATTAATTCTAAGGATTCCTCGTCGTCATATGACTGAACATTTGTTAAGCACGACATAAAATTCAAGCATACACGCACTGAACATTTGTTAAGCACGACATAAAATTCAAGCATACACGCATGTCTGCATACATACAACATAGCAGACTACGGACATCCCAGAATTCAGTCCAAAAAAATTGTCCAATTTTTCAACTTTACACTGTGCTTGAGTCCAGATAAAGATTTACTTGTCACATTCTTATAAAATGGACGAAATTAAAGGAATTGTGTATGACTACAATGATTTATCATGGATACAGATCAGTCATGTGGGTATACTTGTTCCCACACCGAAGAAATCCCGGACCTGCGCACTCAACCTAGATATCTGCTTTATAACATCGCACGACTGTCGTGCACAGGGTCCACGTTCGTGACGGTGTGTTCCTGCTGGATCGTGGTGTTCTGTGCCTCATTTCCATCCACATCAACATACCATGCTGTTATGAACAGTTGCAATTAAAGCACGACAGAGACACATATTTTTATTATACTACATTTATTCTCGATTATTCACGGATTACGAGTTTGAATTTTCACTTGAATTTCGTGCCTTGAGATCCCCCAGTTCCCTACATGATTGCAAACAATTGACAGTTCCTCTTTTGCATATTACCTGCTTTATATATATATAATCTGCTAGATATCCATCTGAAAACTTGTGCCTTTAGTTTATTCTTGAAGCAGACTTGGCAGTTATCGACTTGGGACAACCCTTCCTGGTTTAGGTACAAAACTCATTTTAAGTTCGCGGCGCAGTTTTAAGCGCGAATAGATGTATTGCCAGGAGCTGCTCATGTTTAAGATGTGGAAGAATGTGTTTTTTTCTTGCTTCCCTTTTTTTTTTTTTTTTTTTTTTTTTTTTTTTGCTCATCTTGTCATTTACTAGACAACACTGCTGTCAATAATATATGTTTTCTCCTGGGGTAGACCTTTCTTCTGCCTCACAAATTTCCATGTTGTTCATTCATCAGATAAATATAGTTCCCTGGGGCGTCTGCTGGCGCCACAAATGTATACGCTGACATATAAATTGATAACCTTTCATCACAAAAATATCACCACATTTTGCAAAAACAGCTTTAATCATGTTCGTTGAGGCGTTTGTCGTGCCAGGTTGGTTAAGATTCTTGAGGTGTGGATACAATCCCAGCCTCGAACAAGAGTTCCTACGCAAAATGGAAAGTGGAATCAGTGATACTGTCTATAAGCCACATGAGCAGTATTGCAGTTACATCGCGACAAGAACATGTTTAAACCATTGGGATTGAAGAATTAGCATGTGACCTTGAACACATTTCTCACTTCCCAAACTACACTTTCATAACATTGCCGTAAAAATACTGGGAAAGGGCCTGGAAACAAGCTGCCAGGTGTTTACACTGTAAAACAACAATCACAATAGCCCTAATATCATCGTTGGGAATAATATGTGAACCCTAGACACAGATCACGCGTTTCTCCTATGACGAGAGCATAGCGACTGTAGTGGTAAAACCCTAGTAAAAATACCGGAGTTAATGTGGTAAACACACGGACTTTCCTAACAGGTTGTCTGTGTATTAAGCCGCTCCTTGATAAAACAAATTACATCAAACGTTCACTTTATATGGGGCAGATTACTGTGACAGAAAGAAAAGTTGGCGGCTTGACAGGAAACAGTCGGAGCCATGCCCTGAATCTTTCACAGCTATGAAAATTCTGCTCAAGTCGTAGTCGCCAATCATTTAACCAAGTGGAATGCTGCATGCTTATTCCATATTATATTCATATAATGATAACATCAATAATTCATAATGCCCGTGTGTGTCTTCAGTACTTGATGATTTTGACCATTTTAGATTTATGGCGACTCCATTCAGTTGAATGATGTGCTCAAGGACTATCATATTTATGCTTCACTCAGTTTAAATTGCCGAAGATAACAAAGATAAATGAAATGAGTAAATACCACAAATTCACATGTTCTTCTACACACACATCGCATGTGATTTTTTTTATTTATTTATTTGCTTGGAGCTTTACATCGAATATATGTAACATGGTGGGAAGAATCCCACGACCATGCGCACGCTGCTGTCAGACGTTCCCACGCACGACCGGAGATGAAGCCAGCGAGAACTAGACAAGAACCCCCAGCGACTGAGTTCAATTGGTGAAAGGCTTTTCGGTCATTATTCCTCAATAGCACGTAAACAGCACACTATCGCATCCCTCACATCGCAAATGAAAAATTATAACATGCACACCTTACAATTACAGATGTATACACTAACGACACTTATTAAGCAATCCAGACTAAGCAGTAGGAAATTCAAAAATACACTAATATACATTTATTTATTTATTTATTCTATTGGTGTTTTACGCCGTACTCAAGAATATTTCACGTATTCGACGGCGGCCAGCATTATGATGGGATTAAACCGGATAGAGCCCGGGGAAACCCCACGACCATCGTAGGTTGCTGGCAGACCTTCCCACTTACGGCCAGAGAGGAAGCCAGCATGAGCTGGACTTGAACTCACAGTGGCCGCATTGGTGAGAGGCTTCTGGGTCATTGCGCGCTAACCTAAAATACACTAAAATACACTGTTGCCATATAGATGTATTCCCTATGTATTTTGTAATACTACATGCACAGTGCATTGTGAAAAATAACCATATACCAGAATACCCATCTCACTACTTCCTGAGGCACATATAAAAGGAGGATTCACCTGGCACATCAAAATCTCGTTCTTCTGTCATAGATGCCCCCATATACTGACGACTACATACCTGTACATACTATACGTCCAGCTGCATGCATGTAAGCCTATGTATACACACACGTCCTCATAATGAAAGGCCGAGGTCTATTTATATATTTACTTATTTATTTATTTATTTTATTGATGTTTTGCCCCGTTTTCAATAACGTATAACGTATATGTCGGTCATCGGCATTATGGGAAGAGGAAACGTGACAGAGCCCTGAGGAAACCCACGACCAGACTTAAGTCTAAGCTGATGCACAAGTATAACAGTACATGCAAGACCTCTGGTATTTTCCATTTGAAATTGATTTCTTAATTGATAACATCGTCTGATATGAGGTTATCAGTTAATGTTCAAAGATTACGGACAGAGCTGAGTTTACTTGAAAATGTGCAGAATTGACGCATCGATGAAGGAAAATACTACCCTTAACACTATTACTCTTCTTTTGATGTTCTCTTTGACTTTGCCGCGAAGGCCTTCATCTTCCCTTGTGGAATATCGTTGCCATGGAAGCAGCAGGTTTTACGCGTCTGATGTGGAAATTCACCGGAAACGGAAGGAGTTGCATGATGCGGAAAACAAACCGTTACATCCTATGCCAAAGACGTTGACTTTTGGGCTGCTTTTCGAACATAATTAGTATGTTGCACAACAAACCGCTACGCAACGCCGGTCAATGTGACCCGAGAGAATTATTCACGTAAATCATCAGGAGACGTTTTCTTTGCACCGGTAGACTACTTAAGGCTTTGATACGTCTTGTTGGATGCTCTGACCTATATTTGATGACCTGTGGCCATGATGAATTTTACATATACTTACATGCTGACGTTCATTGCAACAGCGTAGCCCTTAATTCTCTATGGCCCAAACCACTCAAGCCTGGCGTTTGTCCGCCTTGGGGAGAAAAATGATGAAAACAACTACAGGGCATGACCAATGAATGGTCATGGAAGACACGGGACTCATAGTCCAACAAAAACCCACCATTTGCACTCGTGCATTTATTTATCCTTCTGTGAATTCAAAACCCCGTAGAATCTGCAAATCAGCGAAATGAAATACGTATTTTAGTGTTAAAGCAATAATAAGCCTAACGAGCATTATGCTCTACCAACTAGATCCGGATATGCTCTATTCAAGTCTGTATACTACTTCATGATGAAATTTTTTAAAAATCACTTCACTGTTGAAAAAGCAATAATGACATCTTTGTCAAACTTGAGGAATTTACGTCAGTTGGTCAGCATACTACCCTACGGTAATGTATACGGAGCCCAATTTACGTCGGCGGAAGTTGATTTTATATTAGCCAGTCTCAGCACATGGTAAGGCTATATCGCCCCACGTATAGATATAAATGTTACCTCTTACTGAATCCCTATTATTTGGAACTAAAGTAGAAAAAATCTTATTAAAATTAAATTATTTGAATACATATTTGATATCATGGATGACAGATAATCCTGTGAATATATAATGTATTATTATTCTATACTTATATTGTGAACTGGGTGTAAGCTTGGCCATTTCTAACGAATTAACGTTCATTTTTAGCTTCACCTTTCTGGACATTTCTTCGTGATATTGCAGATTTCCTATTTCGTCCAATGATCTTACTTCCTGGCCTGAACCTCACATGAAGGCAATTTTCAAATTCGGTCAAAGGACTTTGGCGGTAAAAATAGCATCACATGGGAAAATTGTTTCCCTCCAGCATCGACCATCTGTCAGGGCACCTGACATGGTAATTCCATTTTCCGGCATATTGCTCCCACCATGTTGTTAGACCAGTATAGATAGACTTAGATGACACACAAGGGGAATTATGCGTCCACAGACCACGGTGGGTGTATACGCTTTCAGTCGTTGCACGCGCCGAAAGCGTCTAGATTATAGTCAATGAAATGGTGCCAGTTATGAATGAATGAATATGGCTTAACGACACTTCGACAAGACTAACAGCCATGCCTTTGCAATAAATCGTTTAAATCGGGAGGCAGGATCAATTATACTAAATGGCTATGTTTAATTCTCAGCAAAGGTAATAAAAGTTAAGATACAGTAAGTGGATGTATGAATGCCTAAATCATTGTGGCTTAGTGTCACCCCGGCCGTAGAACATCCGTATCGTGGTGAGAACGTGTTTGAACCAGGAGACAACGACATGCACATAGCGTGATAGCATCCATTTCAGCTAACTTGGTGTTTCCGATGCTGAAGGCAATAATCAGATGGTGATGTTGATGATATTGATAATGGTGTTGACATCAAGAATAATACTTATAATACTTATGGCCATGCTTATGAAAAGAAGGGCGATGGTCATCTTTATGTTGATATTGTTGTGGCCATGATGATGATTTTTCGGAAGAGAAAAAATGATGACGATGATGATGATGATGATGCAATGGGGTGAATAACGAAGATAAGATAATAGTGTTGATGATGAAAATGATTATGATGATGCACGAGACAGTTGTTACGAAGATGACGATGATGTTAGTAAATTCTTCGTGCGCGGCGTCTTAGTACTCTTTCTGAACGCTTGTCAGTTAATGTCTTTGACGATGGTGACGTTGTTTTAGTTCCTGATGAAATGAGTGTCGTAGAGACAGCGACACATTTAAGTACTGAAAGAGAAGCCTGGGGTGTCTACCACAGTTTCCGTCTCTTGGATCTATCACACACCTCTTGCAGCCCAATCTATTTGCTTGATCAGAGTTTTTAAAAAGGCTTCAGACGTGATGCCAACACTGTGTGTTTTCTTTTCTTTTCTTATCACCATGTTTTTTTGTTCTTTTTTTTCTCGATCAATTTGTCAGGTTGCCTCGCATCAAGAACTGTCTCGGTTCCCATAATGTTTTCTAACCTTCTATTGTTTGCTCTTTAGGATGTGATACAAAACGAAGATATAAAACTCGACTGGGACTTTAAGCTCTCCCTCCTGACAGATCTGGTCCGTGTAAGTATCTTTCGTCACTTCTTCCTTTGTTAACATGGTATTCAGTCCACAGTTAACTGGCAAGTTTCTGTGCCTCGAGAGATTTGTGTGTGTCTAAACTTCCTGTCAGAAAGTACAAAAGAAATATCATGGTCGGTGCACGTGATCGGTTTGTATAAGAAAAGCTTCTATCTTAATCTTGCAGATCTTATCGATTTTCATTCTCCTTACTTTTTATCGTTTTCTTATTATATCATTTGTAGCATCGTTCAAGTGTGAGAATGGCCTTCACTTAAATTTATTCAGAATAATTGATTTGTACGTGACATTCATCGTTACATTTGTATCACTTCTTTACTCCCAGCTTTAAAGTCTTTTAATGTCGGAATGTAAGCTTCTGTAAAGATCTGTAGCAAATCTCATTGGTTGCCTATCACGTTTCTGCACAGGTTATTTTCGTTAAGTGGTCTTGGTAAACAACCAACAGGATGGTAATCTTGAGTTATTTTCCAAGAAAATGCAATTATCATGTCGGTAATGGCGCCATCGTTTTAACCATTTCCAAGGGCATCTCTCTGCATTGTTTTCATGTTATTGTGTATATGTATTAAATGTCATGTCAAAGCAACGTTTTGAGTAATTCTGGACCAGGGACGTCTAGCATGTCGCCTTTAACATCACTGCAGTTACTTAACAAACTCTCCTAAAGCCATGATGCCAGGGCGGTGTAAGGTGTTACTTCTTAAAAACTTACATGAGCGGCTAGAATAAAACGTGAATTGACGAGAGGTTGGATTTCACTACTAACGTGTGACCATTTTCCAACTGCAACACTGCCGTTGCTGTTCTGGTTTTACTCTCTATACTGTTATCTCTTCAGGTATATCACTAGCTATTCTCTTAAAAGTAGACAAGAATCACTGTTATCCATGTTTTTTCAGCGTAGGTCTATGGATAGCTCATTCACCTATCCCGATATTAACAAGCCGATCTCTCACTGGCATGTCGAAATGAGCACAACCTCTGACTTCGGGGTGAACCAAATCTCCTAGATCCCTCCTGGATATCAGAACAGTCTTAGTTTATGGGTGATAAAGAGGCAATCTCCTATCCATCTAAAGCCAGGATTCTATTTAACCTCTGGTTCTTGGAGATTGGGACTGGGGCGGCTTAGCATGTTGGCTCTCTCATACTGACACGTTCGGAAGCTGAGCTTTTCCTCCACCATACCTCCCAGCTACATCTTTAACGTAAAGTAGAAAAGGTTAAAAAATAGCAATGCATTAAATTCCTATCATCCTCAAGGTCACCTGTCTCGCTGTGAAGGAATGAAGCCTTAATCAGCGTCCAGAATCCGACCGCTATCGTCTAAATTAGACCTTGACACTGATAGAAATGTCCACAGATTGCTATACTCTCCGGCAACCGTTAACCTCAAGCTCGGAGTACGTACACCGGGAGTCACAGCGAATCCGATAGGGTTGAAATGTCGGAATTGATTGCTTGTCCCACAGGGCCTACGTTATATACACGGCGGCAATTTAAAACACCACGGGTTCTTGAAGTCGCGGAACTGCGTCATCGACAGTAGGTGGGTGCTCAAGATAACGGACTACGGCATGCAGGGGATTCTCTCCACGTGCAAGCTGAGTCGGGACCTAGAAGCCAGAGGTCAGTTGGAGCTCGTGCATGGTGTCTCATTTATTTATTTATGTACTTTACTTTACAAACATCCTGACAACCGTGGATCTCCGGATTTTTCTAGCTATTGACCCATGAGCCCACATGGTCGTAGCCACAACATGTTAAAATATTGATGATGTGGCGTTAACCCCTAACCATTCATTCATTTGTTCATGCATTCCAAGGGCTAGAAAACTGACTCTTAAGATCTTATGACCGAATTTGTTTTCCTGTGGTATTTGAGATACGCTGGGTAACTTCCTCCCAGTTATTGTGTTGACCCATTTATAGTTTCCTCTCAATTATGGTGTCATCCAAGATATAGATACCTTTAACTTCAGATAATGATTTCCTCTCAAGTGTAGCTTCCTCCCAGTTATGGTTTAGTGTTTATTATTATTTCCTCCCAATGACAGTTTCCTCAATGAGCAAGTCATACAGTCACCCAATAAGGTTCATTGTTCATTGATTAATTTATGGGTTATATCTTTACAACGCATCTTATTTACACAACAGTTTATAGATTTATGACCTGTTTTCTGCTTATGTTAATGGGCCGAGAAAATCACATGGTCTTTTGTGAATTTTCTCTCAAGTTGATTTCGGCAAGGTATAATAATGTGACTCTTGAACAACAACAACAAATAAGATTGTGTTGCTTATGTCTTCAGATTTGCTTTGGACCTCCCCGGATATACTAAGGGACCCCGCTCTCATACAGAGGGGTAATGAGAAAGGCGACGTGTTCAGCCTTGCCATAATTATGCAGGAGGTGATATTACGGAGCAGTCCTTACAGTACCACGGGGCTTTCACACGAAGGTCTGTCTCAACTGTGCTTCTTTATACAACTCCCAGTATATATCATCCCTCTTTGCTGTTCCCGATTTTACTGTTTCGCCGCTGTTTTCTGAATCACTTGGCATCCCCATCGTATCTGCTTCATAAAATTCGGCGATAAATTTCATTGCGCTTCCTCTGTCTTCTCAAAATAATCCAGTAAGTACTTGTCCCCGTCCTATCTCATTTTCAGAGATCATCCGCATTCAGCTTTCTCTAGATTCTCCAAACGCTGTTTCTTTATCAACCTTTTTCCATGTTTGCATAATGTTTATTCAAGCATATTCTGAAAGCAACATTCTGTGTTGACTGATAAAATTATTCTTTTTGTTAAGCCCTCATTCTGTCCAATCCAACCAATGTAGTGTTGTCTCCGAAATCAAATACAAAATGTGCGTAAATTGGGATCCCCATCCCACCTCCACTTACTTCTCAATGTGTTTTCTGCTTACATTTACAGATAACCCTTATTTCGTCTCCACATTTTTCTCGAGATAATCCCCAGTGTATCTTTTCCCTTGCTGTCTTATGGACAACTTTACCTACCATGGTGACTTTACCATAGTCACCACTTTCTTCTCAAAACAAATCCCCAGTTTGCATTTTCCATTACTCTTTAGAGTTAATCTAATTTCTGTCTCATCTAACGTAATTGCTTTTCAAATGTGTCTGCCCTTTCTTCTAAAGGATGATCCCCATCCCTCATCGTAGAATTTTCATTTAGCTTTCCCCTTGTTTTTTACAGACAACTCATATTCCTTCTCCACTTTCTTCTGCAAACCATCCCCGACTGTGTCTTTACCCTTGTCCCTTAGAAATAATCTTGAAGCTTCAAGACTGTTAAGTTCTGATCACACCTTCAACGTCTCAACAAAGTGTCACAAGTGCTCCACTTAGTCATCGATGTGCTTTCCCCTTGCCTTTACAGATAATTCAGAATCTATCTAAACCTTCTTTTCAAGACAATATACCTTTTCAAACTCTCAATCAAGAACACGTATCTGACCAATCATAATCAGTAATGTTACAAGTAGGTCAACCGAATGTCTCACAAAATGGTTACAAATGTTCAGTCTTTCTCTGACGTCATGGCGTCACCATGACGTCACAATTGCATTTAGCGCTAATGAAATGAAAATGACGCTGTCAGGAAAAGAGGTGGTGAGACATCGGATGTGATGAATCTATCTGTTTTATTTCTTCCCTTGTTCCTTAGAGATAATTCAGAAGGTCAGGAAACCCCCACCTTTAATCCGGCCATCGGTGTCTCAGCAAGCCGCCCCGCCACAGTACATACAGTTGATGAAGCAGTGCTGGGCGGAGATGCCCGACATGAGGCCAGACGTGGAACATATATACCAGCAGTTTAAGGCATTTAACCATGGCAAGTAAGTACACATGAATCAAATATGAACTGGTTCATAGATTTGTTGGTGTGCTTGGTTGATTCATAATTTCCTCGAGCGGAGCTCCTCTAAAACAGTTTAAGGCACTTAAGCACGGTAAATAAGTATGCGGGATTCAAGTAGGAAATGGTTGGTGGATTAACTGGTATGCGTGGTTGATTCATACGGACATGTACCACGGATTGAGCACCTCTATCAACAGTTTAAGGCACTTTATCAGGGCAAATAAGAGCACGGGATTCAAGTGCGAAATGGTTGATAGATTTACTGGCGTGTTTGGTCGATTCATAATTACCGCGATTGGGGCACCTCTACCAACAGTTTATGCCACTTCACCACGGCGATTAAATACTCGACATTGAATCATGAGTTGTTTGATTGCTTTGTTGGTGTTCTTGTTTCGTTGACATTGTCTGGAGTAGAGCACATCTAGCGGCAGGTTAAGGCATTTAACCATGGAAATTAAGTACAAGGGATTGAATGAATGATTAGTATGGTTTATAAAGGCACTTCAACAATATTGCAGCCATCTCGTGGGTATAGACGTGAACGAATGGCAAATTGTTTGATTACTTTGTCGGCGTGAAACGTGACATTTAAATTTAAAGGCATTTAACCACGTCCAGTATAAAGTATTGTAAATTTAAGGCTTTTAATCACGACTGCTGAAAAGGAGATTAACTGTTTTATTGGTTGTTCTAGAATTGTCTGGAAAATGAAATTTTCTACCTTCTGTCTAAGGCATTTAACAACACCAGTTAGAATGGATTGAATAAGGAATTGTTTAACTGCTGCTGTGCTTATTTCGTTGACACTATCTGACCAGGCACACATCTACCAACATTTGCAAAAAAAAAACTTACGAGTAATTTGATTTAGTAATATTATGTGTAAGTGTCCTCTGACCGTTAAATAAACCTTGGGAAAAGCATTTCGCTTTTCCACCAAAGATTTCTTTCATAACCTTGATCGCGGGGGGTCTTTATTGGATTTTGTTTTTGATTTGATTGTTGTTCAACGCCACCTTGGAGAATTTTCCACTTATATGTGGTGACCAGTATATTGTAGGTGAAACAAACAGAACACTCGGAGTAAACCACCAATATTTTGCAAGTTTTGCTGCGGACATTTTCGACTTGTGGTATATGCTGTATGTCTTATGGGTGAAAGACATGTGTTCTTTTGCACACTTCATGTAAGACAATACGACACAGCACCGTTGACCGCCTATTACTCCGCAGACCCTCAGAACAAAAGAGGCAGGGGTATATCGGTGTGGTATAGCGATTGTAAGTCAAGCCCTTTAACCACTTGGATACAAACCGCTCCTGGTCTGTATTTGAAGGAGTTAAATATGATGATTGTTTTTTTATTGAACAAAATCCTTGCGAGAGCTGAAACAACGGAAAATGGCATTAAGTCACTAGAATCTAAACTTCCTGAAATCAATTCCATACCAACATCTTCAGATATGCTTCCCTTCTGGCTTATTTATTTATTTTATTTGATTGGTGTTTTACGCCTTACGCAAGAATATTTCACTTATACGACGGCGGCCGGCATTATGGTGGCAGGAAAGGGTAGAGCCTGGGGGAAGACCATCCGCAAGTTGCTGACAGGCCTTCCCACGTACGGCAGGAGAGGAAGCCAGCATGAGCTGGATATTTCAGCTATGGATGGGTGATCCTTTAAATCTACTGTTCAGTTATGAACCTTTCATTCTTTTATCTTACAGAAAGATGAACATCGTGGACACAATGTTCAAGATGTTGGAGAAGTACTCGAGTGATCTGGAGGAGATAGTACAGAACAGAACCACCCAGTTAGAGGAAGAGAAGAAAAAAACTGACCAGCTACTCTTCCGGATGTTACCAGCGTAAGTTGGGTTATATTTTGTTTATTTCTTTATTTGATAGGTGTTTTACTCCCTATCCATGAATATTTCACTTATGGGAAGGTGGCCAGTATTGTGATGAGAGGAAAGCGGGCAGAGCCCGGAGGAAACCCAATACCATCCACAGGTTGCTGGCAGACCTTCCCACTTGCGGCCGGGGTTGGATTATAAAACATGTTCTGGGGAATACCAATAGACAATACAAAGTATTACAGCATGGAGAATAAAACCAGTTGTGTGACAGTTTGAAAATGGTCACACGTAGCCAGCGAAATTGGAAATTAAGCTTTGTCCCATCCTATAGAAAGCAAAACAGAGCAGCCACCACATTGTGACAGTTGGCAAATGGCCATAGGTAACTGGGTGACAAATGCAGTGATGACAAGAGGCAATTTATTGGTAAGGAATTACTCAAAAAACAAAACATGAAATCAGTACAAAGGAGCAAGGTTTCGGGCATCCCTGGCCCACCAGCAGAATACCGGTTTATGCAGAAATACAATATAACAGCACCACAGCTTTGAGAGTAAAACTAGAGCAACGAGGACCGTGTGATACTTGGCGTTTTATTCCAAATGTACATGTAAATGCTAAAACAATGGCAAGTTATACGCCCTCTTACACCTTGGAGGGGGGAGGGCTTTTTGGCGAAGAGGGTGTAACGTTTCGTCAAACGTAACTACCATGGTATCTCTACACTATGCGTTTGTCATGGCAGTCACGTTTGACATAACTTATATTCTGTTGGTAAAACTGGCCCCAGTACCTGACCTAATCCTGTTACAATGAGCCCCAATCGAGGCACAGCCAAGATTATTGATGTTAAACTCTTAAGTATCAATCCATTCGGAAGAAAACATCTCAGAAGAAAAAGCGGATGTTTAATCAGTACGTTTCACGTGACTATATCCTCAGAACGGTTGCTGAGAGTCTGAAGCTTGGCAAACAGGTAGAAGCAGAGACGTTTTCCGAAGTGACGATCTACTTCAGCGATATCGTAGGCTTCACCACAATCTCCGCCATGAGTACGCCTCTACAGGTGGTCGACCTTCTGAACGATCTCTACACCATGTTTGACGCCACCATCGACATGTATGACGTCTACAAGGTGGGTTCATATCACTGAAGGGGGGAGTAGACGGATTCATACTCTGCCCCGTACGTGGGAAGGTCTGCCAACAACCTGCGGATGGTCATGGGTTTAAACCGGACTCTCCTCGGCATTCTCCCACCTTAATGCTCGTCGCCTTCGTATAAGTGAAATATCCTTGAGTACGGCGTAAAACACTAATCAAATAAATAAAATAAATCAATCGTTCTCTGTCCCTGAATCAATGTCCCAGTGTGAAGTTGCGTTTGAACCAAGACGCTTGGATTCGTCAATTTGTTTTCTCTAGCTCACCATGATACTAAGGACAATACATACAAAACAGGAAAATTTTAACGGTTCATTTGATATTTAAATTCAAGATAGTTTTACAATTTTTTTATAAGCGAATGCTGGCGGCACTATTTTCCATAATGTTGAACTCTTTGCCCATCAGTGTCTGAAGGCAAGAAGGTATAGCCCTCAATCCTTTTCCTTATTCACCATGCTCTCTATGTCTGCTGCCTCATATCAGCCACAAGAGGAGGCTGTGTAACGTTTCTCTCAGTGAGGTAGGAAGGTTTTGAGGAATATTACCGTTTCATTGCATGGCTAAATGACCACAGTCCTAATCACATGTTAAAAATACTTCTACCCGTTAGACAGACAACTTTAGACAATTTTCTACATTTGGAGCCTTGTTTATTAGGTGGAGACGATTGGAGACGCCTATATGGTGGTTAGCGGGCTTCCCACTCGGAACGGCAATCGGCACGCGGGGGAGGTGGGAACCATGGCACTCGATCTTCTTAGCCAATGTGGAACCTTCGTCATACGTCACATGCCGGAAGTGCCATTACGCCTGCGCATTGGGCTTCATACGGGTGGGTGGAAAGCATTTATTTAGGTGTTTTAAACAAGTCCATTCTGTGCGTCGCTGGGGTAGTCTTGCCAACGACCAGGGGCTGTTTTCTGATAAAGCCCTCTTGATACACCTTCCTAGTTCATAGGTGGTTTATGCTGATCAGTGTCCGGCAAACGGTTTTGCGCTTTCTGACCCAGGTCTATAAAGAATTCAAGCTTGCCAGTTTATATACGAATGTGTCGACCCTAGATTCTTCCGTGCGATTTCATTGTGATTTGTGCACTGATCATTTCAGTAATAACAGAATCCGTGAAGTTTTGTTCCACAATTATTTCTGTTTCATATTTAGAAACAATTTTAAAAACCGCGTCAAGGGTTGCAAAAGACGACTAGAAAAAATGTATTGGTCGACACTTTGATTAGTAGTTATTTTGAAGTGTAGGGCAAGATATTAGAAAATCAGCAGATGGGAGACTACTCTTGCAAGGGTAACCGTGATAAAAGAAATATGTTTATATAACCCAGGCATCGAAGCCGACATTCGTATACACCAGCCGTCAACAAAAACGGGCGCCCTGGGTCGATAATCACAAGACCAGTTTCCAAAAACGACAAACAACGCAAACCACAAAAGAACTAAGAAAATACATAAAATATAAAAATTACGGCGGATTCATGCAAAAAGAAGCAGTCGACTGTTTTTCGACAATGATGACGAAAAAACGTAATGAATGTTCTAGGCAGATGAATAAAATCATTTTCGTACCAACTGTCTGACACTGCGCCGCCTGGTGGCAGTGATACACAATACCTCGTGTAACCTCCACATTTATTTAGTTATTTCCTTTCAGTTACACTGTAATCAACCGCCTCGGTTCCTTAGTAGTTAGAATGTCTGCCTCGAGGTCGGGGTATCCAGGATCAATCCCGAGTCAGGTCATACCAAAGACTTTAAAAATGTTACTTGCTACCTCGCTTGGTACTCTGTACTGAGATGTTACAACGAGGAAACATGACTGGTTGGCCCGGTGTCAGTATAAAGTGACTAGGTGAAGTGTCATGCCTGGTGTCTTCGGTATGATGGCGGCAGCACTTTGGCGGTGTGGACTCGACCTACCACAAAAGGACGCAGTATATATAAATTCAAGGACTCCTCGTCGTCATATGACTGAAAAACCCCAAGCATACATACATATGTATATACATACTAATTAGTGTAAAGAAATTGTTCACAAGTCTGAAAATCCCGTGACCTGTCCAATATCAATTTTTGTTTCTAATTCCACAGGTCCGTGTGTGGCAGGTGTTGTCGGATTGACTATGCCCAGGTATTGTCTGTTTGGAGATACCGTGAACACAGCATCCAGGATGGAATCTACTGGAGGAGGTAGGGTCAGTTGCACGAGAGATGCGGGTTCAATCCCGGCTGTAGACGTGTTTTTTTTTTTAGTTTTGTTTTGTTTTGTCTTTTTTTTGTTTGTTTGTTTGTTTTTTTTTTTGGCACATTTCCTCGCTTTGGTCTTGGTGACGGTAATTTGTCTACAGTCATGGCATGGCCGATTGTGAAGAGCGGTGGATTGATTACCTTCACAAATAACCCTGACCGTCGTCGTAGAGGCGAACAATTCTTGAGAACGCCGTTAAACACCAATTTAATGTACTTTGGACCCAAAAGAACTAGAGCCGCTCTGTTGCACAAATCCATTGTTTACCAAGAGTTTCTTTTATGTAAAAGCAAAATATTTGAAATTTCGTGATAAAACCTCACTGAAATTGCGATACCACAACACAGAATCAGTGGTCAAAGTTTTACTGATGTAATTTTTATTTCGATTACGATTGTTGGCTAAAACCAAGAAGCGCTTGGTGAAACTTGCCACTTTGAAATATCACATTAAGCTATAAATATGGTACTTAATTTTTGTTTCGTTTTACGTTTCAAGCCTTTCGGATCCACGTCAGTCAAAAGACCAAAGACAAACTTGACGAACTGAAAGGCTATATAACGGAATATCGCGGGGAAGTAGAACTTAAGGTAAGTTAATAAATATTGGGTTGCCGTATTTTTTTATTTAATACGTTTTAATAGGCTTAAATGAAGGATAGTAATTTGTGGTTGTTCCTCTGTACCTTTCTCTCTCCGTCTGATATACTTGGCCTAGTGGAAAGTGGTTAACCAGGGGCCCTTTCCCATTCGGTCGCTGTGAGCTCAAATCCAGTTCACGCTGGCTTCCTCTAAGGCCGAAGGTCCGCCAGCAACCTGTCGGTAGGTATGGATTACGCCCGGGCTCTTCACCGTTTTCTCTCGCCATAATGCTGGCCGCTGTCGTGTAGGTGAAATATTTCTGAGTACGGCGTAAAACACCAATGGAATAAATAGATTCATAATGATATCACGCTTTGGTTTCCTTCCAGTAACTCTATGCCAATCTGCTGAAATGTTTGTCCACAGATTCATTGTGTGCTCCACAATACTTTGTAAGACGAAAATACGAATCAAATGAAATTTGTACTAGGTGGGCCAGAAAAAAAACCATAACCTTTGATCTTAAATTCGCCATTATTCCAAAACTTTTAAACATAAGACAGTGTGAGGCGGAGTGAAATCGTGTGCAAGTGACGTGGATTTTACTCCGCTGTCAGTTGCGTGCCGTGTGCAAATATCCGGACATGAATTAAGTACAGATGACTTTTTAAACAGCATCGGGTGTGTCACGCAACCTACGGACTGTTACATTTATCTTCCCGAATAATATCCTGTCACATATTCTATATCATGCTGTTTATTCCCAGAAATAACAGGATTTGGACTTCTTTACTTGGAACATACATGCGTGCTTTTATCATCTACATAATTTATATAAAGGCGAAATATCCGGATGAACATAAATCTTAGCATCCATTTCCTATTTCCATGATCGCTTGTTCTTCTCTCTGTCTGTTCATACAGCATATGCTAACATTTTTTTTTCAAAATGCTACAAATGACTGTTGCAGTTTTTGTAAATTTTGCACAAAACTTCGTTCAAGTGAAGCGAGATATATGTACATATTTCGTAGTATTTGATATACTTATAATCGACTTCGAGATCACTTTGTCTCGACCAGTAGAGCTACATGCACTGTTTAATCAGAGGCTCTGATTGTGATTACATTTTGGTGCTTCATACCTAGAAGCCATGACGTTGAAAGCAGAAACATTTTGGATGCAGTCTACAGTTTTGCCTGGGAATGTTACGAAAGTGTGCACTGAGTGAATGTAACCCCAAATGACAGAAATGTGACTCATTACTCTAATAATCACTCAAAATAGCTGGACTTTGAAAAGCACACTTTTTGACCCAATATTCACCCGATTTCGACATTAGCGCAGTATTTTTTTCTGTCCAGTTTTCAACTGATAATTTATCATCGCACAAAAAAAACATCATAATTGGGATAGGTCAGCACACTGCGTTTTCCGTCAATTCTGTCACAAAGAGGCTGTAGGCTCGCCTCTACAACAACAGCAAGGAGAGGCTGTGTATGTTCTTTGTAAGGCATCGTCACTTCCAGAGCAGAGCTATTTCTGAGGTATTTCTGCGATGTCACTATAAGTCATTTTGAAACCTATCACTACAAGAACACATCACAGCCACAGATATAAATTACTGGGCCAAAAATTAGTCCACCTGCTTGGTCAAATCTCACTAATGCTCTTGAACAAAATTTTACACGTAGCCAAAATTTTACACGGCAGCCAAAAGCTTCGAAGCTGTATACTGCAGTGGCCTGAGCGTTGTCGTTGATTGGTCTAAAATCTAAGATCTTTGAGGAACGAATGTAGCTGTTTTTATACTATTTCGCATGGAACGCTTCAATTTTGTTTAATTTTTTCTAATATTAATTAAATGCTGTTTTTGAAATATCAAAGTGTTATGTAACGTTTTGAATAATTGCGTATTTTAGAGGATTGTCGTGTTGTATGGCCCACTCGGTGTATTCTTTATATTGATGATGCTGGTCTTATATTATTGTAGGGTAAAGGAATGCACAAGACATACTGGCTTACGGGTAAAGAAGGATTCGATAAACCTCTGCCGGAACCACCAGAGACCGGGTAAGATTTAATTTGGCCAACGGAAAATATGCGAGATCAAGCAAAAGTGAAAAAGAAATTGCATAGGAATACAGGGACGATTCCACAAAATCCACGAATTGTGTCTGGAGTCAAAATTTTAAATTTCACAGTGATGTACATTTCACTTCCCGAAAAGTTGAAAATGGGAGTGTATTTGTTTTAAAACGTACGTTAAATCTCGTCAGAGAGCCAGAAGTTTAACAGCGATGTTCCATAACCCATTGCTCATGTCAAATTTCTTTACTTGGAGTAAAACACCAATAAAATAAATCAATAAATAAATTTTTACCTTGGTCAAAACTTGCTTTTTGGAATCGCCCCGGGCAGTTTATAACTTTGCTTCGGTAAAGCTAAGCTGTTGCCTTATGTGAAAGTTGTGTATAGAAAATTGAAAGAAATTGTTATAAACAGTAAAGGTTTACCTGCCCGCCCACCCCCGCCCCACTCACCAAATATCATATTTTGATTACAAGACAAGTGCTTGGTAACAATGCATCTGAACGCTGTCCAGTATTTTGTAATGTGGAAGCTTTGAAATATATATATTAAGTGTTCCTCTGAATGGGTGATAATGATTTAACGTCACTTCCGCTATATTCTACTTTGAGTAGCATGTCCTTACGACTCGTATGACGCAGTGACTTTCGCGCCTGGAGTAATTTGAATCTAAGATCATTAGTTTCTTGTTCATTTTTACCTTTGCGATGAGGACTTCTGAACAAAATGATACGATTGGCCACAGTAAGGGATAATCGTACGCCATTATTTTTATGTTTAATTAACAGTATTTTCTTCGCTTATAAGATAGACCGTTCATTTGAAGAGTATGTTCTTGTTTTCAATAACATAACCTCTGCTTGTTTTGTTTTATTTCTAAATGCTCAGCGAGGACAATCATGGGTACGTAATGTATAAATATAACAATCATAACGCTAAATGGACATGTTTTTTTATATTTCTTTCTGGTATTTCAATTAAAGTGAGTTTTGCTCCGTTTTGTATAGACATGTAATTATTCCTCCATGAAGAATTTATTCTCAGAATAATGCACGTGTTCATTTACTATAGGCCTACATCATTTATCTCGTAGCTCTTGTTGGTGTATGCCAACTACGGTGTTCATTGCCCAGCGAATGAGACTAATCACCTCTTGGAAGGAATAAGACTGGAAATCTCACATAATGCGATTTGTGACATTGGGCACATTGGACCGAGTATTCTTCGCCCGAAAACATTCCCTGCTACTGGTGGAGTCCGAACTGGTGTATTTCTGCGCATAATCTGCCTGTTAATATAAGCTGTATTTTTCTTGTTGGTGTACTTACTGTTGTTGTTGTTTGCTTGTTTTGTTTTGTCTTTGGTCTCTGCATTTTGGTGTATTTTGTTGTTGATGATAATATTTTACCTTTGTCATGAATTGGCTTGCTCTCGTTTCCAGTTTGGCGTCTGTTATACCCACAAACAAAGAAGGAGAGAGCAATTCTAAATCCAAATCCAAAGCAAACCTAGCAGATCTAGTTGGAGCCTTGAATACTTTACGAAAGGCTGCAATGAGCCGGACGAAAAACAGTAAACCGGGCGAGACGTCTTCATCGTCAACACCTAAGGTGGTTCCCGAGAAACACACAGGGGGCTCTTCGAGACCCTCCACAGAAGGTCAGGTGTCCTTGACCCCTATTACGTTGGAAGAAAGGGACACGCCCCCACCACCGCCCGTTGAACTTTCACCTCTGAGAGAGTTGTGATCTATTTTTTGTTATAATTGTTCATTAAGCTTATGCTCTGACAGGAAGAGCCTGAAAGTGTTGTGAATTTCCTCAAATGTGTTTGCTAAGCGCATCAAACCGTCCAAATCAATTTATATTCTTCATGTGACACCACATGAAAGCGCACTGTAAAAAGTCGATAAAGAGAAAAGAAAGTGTTTAGTTTTATGTCTTTGAAGTCAAACTGTTCAATTTCGTGTCTACGTGTGGTATTTTAAGGGTATTGTAATAATAACCGCATTCTATATACTTAGTTTATATATATATATACATATATATGGCGATTCAAACTTGATTCATCTAAGCTTAGCAATGTTAGAAGGATTCAGTCTTTTTCTTTATCTGCCTGTGTTATGTTTGCGTGCATGAACAGTTTTACATGTTACATCTTAGCTAGTCAATGTTCACAATTGTTGTTATAGTTAATTTTTTCGGGCCCATCACCCGCCCAACTAAGTCGGATTTAAGGTGTGTAAAACATATCACCATCTGTTGTTATATGCTACAGAGCTGGTAAACTAACCCTCTGATTCACGAGCACAATTATTCAGCTACTGTAATCTATAACTACATCACGCCGCTTAGACCGGTTTATTCTGAGGGTGAGTGGTGTCTCAATTTACATATTGGTTAACTCACTATTTTTATGCATTGTTGTTGGCATGTATTTTAATGGATTGGTTACTTTTAAAGTAAATGTAGAAATGACAAGAGACTTTAATTCTAAATGCTCTGTTGAAATCAGAGATTTTTGCTGGTGTGACGTCGATGTCCTTGTCTTCGTATTTTAGAACATTCGTAAGGCAACTATAGTCTGCAGAATTGTAATACATGACACCCTCAACTTCCCTTTTATACTTTATACTCCAAACCCATGATAAATTCACAATTTCTACTTTCCTTGTACACTATATACTCCAAATCAGTGATTTCAAAGAGACAAATCTTGTGTATTCACTTATAATACAGCACACGTGCTATTTGTTTGCATTATTATCGGACCGGGTAGCTTAGGAAGGCTCCGCCAATTTTGTCTGGAATGGTAAACGTGTGCATTTCCGGAAAAACAGTCCGCTGCACCGGAAACATATCCCTGGCCTCCTAGTCAGTGAGGCTATAGGTAAACAGACACACATTTTAGTTTTTCAGTGATCTTAAGCTTACAATCCAGCAATTGTAGATTTTCTTGTCGGTTTAAAAGTTTCGAATTCCAGAAGCCAAAATGTCACAACTTCCATAATAAAGTGCAAAATAATGGCGTGCGGTTTTATCGTGTGAAATAATAAGTGTGGCAAACCCCAGGCAAGACGACGTGTGTTATTAAACAAATCAAACCAGACCTCATGAAAAACCAGAAGAAATACAGGTGTACTCGAATTAATTTAATTTCTATGAAATCATGTCTATATATTTCCATGTTATATATATATATATATTTCACTTATATAGCGTAGATACTGGCTCAGTAGCTTCTAAACTGAGTTTATTTTAGCACGACAAGGAATAGGTGGCCATGTTACAAAAATGGGACAAAATCTTGCATTCAGTTACCATGGTAACACCAATCTGAACGTCGATAAAAAACAGCAATGGCCAATCCTGTCGTAGCAAAGAGAATATCTTGAGACTACGTCACATTCCTTATCTGATATAGCTAAGCACCGTGAGTGTGTGTATCTTATCTTCACTTTGTCATGAATGCACGACATATGAAGGGTTTCGTTTAATTAAAATATCAAATTTTATACTTGGTGTTATGGATACACACTGCAGTTTATTTCAGTACTTATGTGGGATGTGCGACAGCATCAGTTGCTAAATATCTTTGATTTTGACGCACTGTACTGCGTTGCCAGTTTACGTGTACTGTTCAGTTTCATTCACGTCTGTTTTCGACTTTTAACATGTAGGAAGCCGTATAACTGTTGTTATTGTTAATGGCTTTATTGTTGTGGATCACGTACACGTTACATTGTTGTACAAGTTGTCTTACATGCTATTTTTCAAGGTACATGCATTGCTGCCAACGAACTCCAAGGAAAATGCAGTGTAGTATACACCAATATGTAAGACTGACCCATGTTAAAACCTTTAAAATGTGCAAATGAATTCTTGAATATGGCCTTATTAAACAACAATAAAATAAAATAAATTTAAAAACGAACATAGCAGCAAAACAAGGACCCCAGGTCATAACTTCTAAACATTATACCTAAAGTCCCACACCAGGCGCGGTGGAAAAAGGTGAGTGTGTGTAAGGCAGGGGGGAGCAGACCGCAACGGAGACCAGACCCTCTCAATAATAAAAGGAGGGGACAAGTAAATATTTGCCCCCCCCCCTCAATATTCAGCTTCAAAGGTATTATATACAAATTAAAAAGTAACAAAAAAGACGCAATGTTAAAAATGCCCTCCGATCAGATTCTGTCCTTTATAATTACTATGTGCAAATCACAGGTGACAGAATCGGTAAAGCTTTGTTAGTACTTCTTTTATTATACATAGAACAAGCTACATAACTTCCGTCTTGAGAATTCATGGGACGCGGGGAAGGGGCAGTTTTCATTATTCATGATGGCTTATATGTACTGGAAATTTGCACAAGTACAGATGAAATTATCTTTCTTTATGAACTAAATGACTGAGCAAATTTTATACTTGGTGTTATGGATACACACTGCAGTTTATTTCAGTACTTATGTGGGATGTGCGACAGCATCAGTTGCTAAATATCTTTGATTTTGACGCACTGTACTGCGTTGCCAGTTTACGTGTACTGTTCAGTTTCATTCACGTCTGTTTTCGACTTTTAACATGTAGGAAGCCGTATGTCTTTATACGCACCTCAAAAAGTTCTAGACCTTGGCCAGACAAAGCTACATCCGAAATAACGGCCCAGAGTCTTACGAGTTAAAAAACAAAGAGCAAAGTTCCACAACGTATTCAGTAAATGAAGCAGTTAAGTACTACAAAAACTGGCGTAAATTATGAAAAATATCGGAAATAATGAAAAAATGATGCGTGGGTAGTGACGGGAACCAAGCAATCAAGTTTCAATGGCCTAAGCCCTAACTTTGAATGTAACACCACACAAAACAGGGAAAAGTAGTCCAATGTCAACCAAACAACGTTCGTTCCATGCAAAGGTAACACACTCAGCTTTACGTTGGTGTATGAATGAGCAACATGCTTTCTCTTAGCTATAGGAATCCTGAAACTAGTGATTTTGTGGATTTTTTATTTAGTCAGAACAACACGAAAGAAAGAAAAAGAAGACCAGAAAAAAAAACCCTAAGTTGTCACTTTGAAAGAAATACACAGCCTAACTAACAGCGAACCGATATGGTTGCCATGTGACTAAATTCTAGCTCAGGAAGTCCGAACGATCTTTCCCTATAATACCTCACCTCAAGAGTAACATATTAATTCACGCAACAAGGCACTGGCCTTGATGAACTGAGTGTGAAGTTTTTTCCGAGGTCCTCATACATATTTTCAGTCACCAGAAATCACTTCAAACGCGTCTCTGCATGCGGCTAATTGAAACGCCAGACCTTCGCGGACCTGGGACCACTGGACACTTGCCAGTTGGGCTGGCATAGGGCCTAGTAACTTAGCTACCACAACCTGCGAACGTTATAAATCTTTATGAAATCAGGGCTTCCTATCATAATTTTATTTACCAGATATCTCCTGAAAGGCGTCAACTGCTGTCTGCAGTAGTAAGGCTTGAGGGGCTAATAGGCGGCCCGTGAACCCTCGCCTATTGGCTGGGATAGCGGTTCAGCTGCCTCGGTGAAATCAGGCTAACTATTACATAAAAAACAAGAATCAAAATTTAATTAATTGAGAGTGGTTTCCTCCTGTAATTTTAGTCAGCCGAACTCTCCTGTAAGAAGTCTCCGGCTATCAGAAGTAACGTAGCTTCGTGGGCCTAGTAGCTCCTGGACTCTCCCATGTGTTTTGATACATGTAATAGTTTTGTTGGTTCAATTCCTCCCCCTTCTTCTCTTTCTGCAAATGAAATGACGTTTCGAGGGCCCTGGATATTTCATTATCTAGTCAGCTTTGTTTGACACTCAAATACCGGCCCTTCATGTTGAAAAGTCGTCAGGGTGTGCCTTCAGCCATCTAGGGTTTCCGATCTTCCAGGACCTTCGCCTGTAAGACTTGGATAATAAATCCCCTCTCCAAAATTTGATTAATACCTATATATACATATTAAAAGCATTCATTGTCATTGCACACATCATGGTAAATACAAACTTCTAGGCCATGTGCGCGTCAAATCGTATAATTACCGACGATGGCGAAAAAAACGTGAAAGCTTCATTTCAGCAAAATTTAAATCGCACGAAATAAATTTTATATATGCCCTTTCACTGGCCCAGTGTAAAACTACAAACTCTCAACCTCGGAATTACGCTCGGAACAAGTCAGAGTGAGTGTTTCCCCTTTCTGTTGTTGAGCCCCGGAATTCTCCGCACTCGTTGAACATAAATATGAATTGCAGATGAAGATTGTTATTCATGTACTGTAAGTCAGTGAAAATAGGCCATTTGTTATGGACGATAAGTAAATGGCTGATAGATAATAAACATTTTTGCAAAATGAACGGTTGATCTTTTATGTCAGTTAAAATATCCAGGCCTAATTCACGTCTGTTATTCAGGATTACTTAAAAGAATCTGACCTTCAAGTGGACTTGCGGAGTTTTGTCATGTAAAAACGAAACCACGGTCTTTGAACATATCGAACAGTAGGAACAATATCAACGCATATTGAGAATATACCCGATCTCTCGACCAATGTTCACGGCCAGGATTCAAACTCTGACTCGGACAAATGAGATCTACATTCTTTCGATTGAGGGGTTCTTCTTGTGCTTGTAATAAACAAATCAATCATTTATTGTACAACGTTATGGTCAGCTACCAAGAAATATTTCTGTCTGTTTTCTGAAAGGCCGTATATACTTTTGTCATTTACTGTAAATTATTTATTGTGAAAGTGTTACATGATTTTCTTTCCGCAGTTTTCAAAAGTTATTTGAACGTGTTATTCAAGTGAGACCGAACTTCAACACTCTCAAAACAATAGGCAATCAATACAGCTTTGTACATCATTTACAAATTTTAATTGCCAAATTTAGTGTTTTTAATTTTTATTTTGTGGTATCCTGGACTTCAAAGGAACCATTTTTGAAGGTTTTGTTTTCACTGCACCAAATTTTGACAAAATTCTTAATGCCAAAAATTTTCGAACTTCGGAATGACCTCAGTTTGTATCTACTCACAATGTTTGGAAATCTCACTTGTCTGGCAAGACGCATTTTTCCGATTCGTTTTGTTGAATCTTCAGAGGAACCGATTCACTGAAATTTTCGTAGTCCGAATTATCCTTCAACATTCGGGAGTTTCTAATAATTCGACGAGCAAGAGCGTGACATGAACTTCTTTCTTGCACTCCTAACTGAGAAACCATACGCTGATATCGTTTCTTGGAGAAGATGGAGCACCCGATTGGCTGTTCTATTCTCCGCGACTGTTAAATAGACAAACTATTCAGGGTTATCTTTTCTTGGATGAAATCGAGCCTTTGGGTGGCTGTTCTACTTCCCACTTACTAACCTGAGAAACCAATCACAGCTTTGTCTTCGTGAAATTCGGACTTCTTCATGATTGGCTGCACAATTTCAGGGATGGAACTGAGAAACCATCCAGAGTAACCTGTCCTTGTATGAGCTCTGTTTACTCCGCAACTTTGAAATGTCAAAACAACTACTGTTATTGTTTTGCGCACCTGTCTTAGGTGTCTTAGTTCTGTATAGAAATAGAAATACTGAAATATCGTTGCTGTTGACACGTTTGTTTGTTCTTGTTGATAATGTCATTGTTAAACCAGTACTTTCCCGTTCTAAAAACTGGTCTGACTACGCATATATTATTTTTATTTACATTGTTAATAGAGACATTACGTTGTTTACCTCTCTAAGCATGATCAGTCCTTGTATAGATATATCATTATATGTATCCTACAGATATAGTCTAGGGTACACGCGGTTTTTGTTATGGCTTGTAAATTTAAACCTTTGCTCTAAGACGTTCTCGGATACAATAAATATATACAAATACCTCTTGTACATAGACTGTTACTTTCTTACCAAAAACTTTTCAGAGCAATAAAATCGTTCCTACACACGCTTTAGTCTAGCGCAGTTTCTAATGTATGTTATCCGTACAATCACTGATTTGCCGATTAAACTGCTGCATGCTGAATATTTCAAAATTCCATATTCTTTGGAACAACTTAATACCGCATTCACTTATTCACTGATTCATTTCTTAAAATGCTTTTTTAATTTTCTGAATTATTTATAACTCATGACCGCCTTGGCCAAATACCTGGCATTAAGTGACTCGGGAGCCCCTCACCAATTCGGTCGCTGTGGGTTCAAGTCCAGCTTTATATTGGCCTCCTCTTCGGTCGTATACCTAGAAAGGTCTGCCAGCAACATTCAGATGGTCGTGGATTTCCCCAGAGCTCTGTCCGGTTTCCTCTCACATAATGCTGATCGCCGTCCTATAAATAATATGTTCTTTAGTACAGCATAAAGGGCAATCAAATAAACATTAATAAATAAATGAATATAAACCAATGACTCCTGCATACTTGCCAACGAATGAATGAATGGATAAATAATTCATCTAGCGAATCACCTATATCCCTTGATCAATTCATTCAGTTATGGAATGAGCCGAATAAGTTGATTAATTCATAGGATTCATGGCTAATCAATGAAATAATATTATTATTGATCATTAGTATTATTATCATCATCATCATAATCATTATTATTATTGGTAGAAATCTCCGTACTAAAGAATTTTCCGTTTACATGACAACGGTAAAGTCCTTGTCTGGAGGGTAACCTATGACAGCCCTAACAAAACTGCAACACTTTAGCGTGACCGCGTGCCTCTCAGCAATGCGGTCACGCTGACTTCCTCTCCGGTCATAAGTCGGAAGGTCCGCCAGTAACCTGTGGTTGATTGTGGGTTCACCCCGTGATCTGTCCGGTTTCCTCCCACCATAATGCTGGCCGCCGTCGTATAAGTGAAATATTCTTGAGTAAACCAAACACCAATCAAATAAACAAAATAAATAAATATATCTTGTTGCTGTTGTTGTGTAGTGGAATGGTACTTGTTAAAGGAACCAATTACACCACGCAACTATAGGGACAAGTTAGATATGTCAACGTTCAAGTAATGACTGGCTTAAGAAAACAAATTCAAATCTTTTAGTAATTGCAACATAATTTGCCACAGCTACAAATGCCTTTGCCTTATTTTTCTGAAAATTCCCTAATTCAAAAACAAAACACCACTTTCTTGAGCCCTGGGTCTCTATACGCCTTGCTCTTGGTGTACCTGAGAGCAGCTCTGTAGATAAAACTCCAGTAAATGAGGATACTCTCATCCACGCAACACGTGGCACAAAGTTCTGTGGGATGGAGACTTGATTTGATTGAGAAGTGAACTTGATGGACAAATTGAAAGCAAATTGTACTGATTCCTGCACAGAATGATAAAACCTTCCATCAGCGTGTGACAGGTGCCGGGCAAACCTCCTGGCTTAAAACCTCAGCGGATCTAACGAAAACTGCATGGATTCGACTTTGTCGTCTCATTGGACAGGACCTCATTGGCTGCAAAGAAAACAACGTTTAAAATACTGAGCCAGCCAAGTTCCGCGATTCTTTGATTTCTTGCTTGATTCGTTGATTTCCTCATTGGTTTGCAGATTTATATGCTTTCACTGATTTATTCATCAATTTCCCGACTCATTTCCGTTGTCATTCACTTGAAATGATCGGTTGGTATGTTGGTGTCTTCACGTTCCCGCGAGGGACGTACACGTTGGTAGACTTATTTACTTACTTGTTTACCACCGCAATCAAGAATATTTCGCTTAAATACAACGGGTGTTAGCATTATGGCATATAGGAGGAAACCGAACATAGCCCGGGAGAAACCCACAACCATCTGCAGGTTCCTGGTAGACCTTGCGTCATATGACGACGAGGAATCATCAGAATGTTTATATGCTGTGTCTCCTTGTGGCAGGGCGAGTCCATGTCGCCACGGTGCAGCCACCACTGCGTCATCATGCCGAAGACACCGGACATGAGACCACAGTGTCATTTCCAGTCACATTACACACCGGGCCGACCAGTTCTGTTTCCTTGCTTTGACCTCTCAGTGCCGAGCGCCAAGCAATGTAGCAACAAGTACCAATTTCAAAGTATCTGGTATGACCCGACCCGGTATTGGTCCCGCATCTCCCGACCTCGAGGCGGTGCTCTAACCACCAGGTGACCGGTGCGGTCTTCAATTTATTTGATGTTAACCTGTGGTAGGGTCCAAATTTCATCCAAGTAAATTTGCATGAAGTTGTTCACTCTTTCACCGTATACAAAATTGACCTAACTAACGTGATTTTTTTCAACGTCGGTAAATTTTGAAATATACATGCAACTGTAAAGATGAATCCAAATACACCCTTTGTACGTTTTCCGAAAAGTCCCTGACAGATATGAACAGACAAATATACGACGGCAGAAACATAACCTTCTTGGGGTAGGTGTATAACAACATATCCTCTTCACTACGAATGCTGACGTCATTCATTTAATCTCACATATATGCAAAGTGAGGCAAAGTCAATTACCTATATGGGGCCAGCAACTTGCGGAAGTCCTGGGTTTCCTCCGGGCTCTGCACGGTTTCCTCCCGCGCACGCAACAGGCCACAGTCCCTTATTGCAGGATTTATTTGTTTACCTGATAGGAGTTTTAACGCCGTATACTCAAGAATATTTCGCTTACACGACCCAGGATTGTGATGGCAGGAAACCGGACAGAACCCCTGGAAAAATCCACGGCTATCCGTATACTGCCGGAGAGAAAGCCAGCTTGAGTGACTGCATTTGTGAGAGGTTCCTGAGTTACTGCGCTACTCCGCAACCCGTTAAGCCCTTCGCCACTTAACAGGTGAGATGCCTTGCTTTTAAACCTATCCAGCTCCCTACCGGAAGTAGTTTCATGTGGTTGTGCACACATTCAGTGGGCATTGAAACAATACTGAAACAATACACAATTCGACTTTAAAAACGCACTACTCATTTTTTTTTCGCGGGGGGTGCAGCGCAAAATTCTTGAGTCTTCAATTTTTATAAAACAATTTCAGTTAAGTAACATTGCCTCTCTTGTCTGGTCTTACGTGAATTTCGCTGGAGACAATTTGCCTTCCTCCAACATTTTCCACGTGCCAAAGTTCGATGCTAATTTACCAAACGTCTCTGGTTTATTCCGGGCAAGTTGCTGGTTTCCTTCATCCCACAAATCCGCTGCACCACTGTTGCAAAGCGATCAGCATTTTAAATTGAGAACACGGACAGTTCCATATTTGCCTGGAAGCAGTAAAGGGGAGGCTACTCCGCCTCACAGTCGAGAAATCCATGTGATCAGATTATTGCCCCTTACCACATATGCAATAATATATACAATGCACACTACCCTAATTCTTCTAATTTCTGTGACGGACATTAGTACATATACTGCTGGAAGCAAATGGCTACAAAGATCTCAGTTTTATCAGGAAAGTATCAGAAAAGACATGGATATGGTTTTCATTACACTGACTAACCATGTGAAAAAAATAACACGGTGTACTCCTCTTGCAATCCCAAGGTGACTTGACCATTGTTCTCTTGCACTGCACGAGTAATCTTTTTTCAGTTTGCCCACAAAACATCATCGTAAATGCTGAACTGAACTGTAGACTACACAGCTTTGACCTGAATTACATGTATCTTTGGCGGGAAAGGTTCCCATTACATACATATTGTATAAAAAAGGGCAAAAGAGGTGTCCGATAAATTAGAAGAATTAGGGTTTGTCTGTACATGGCACAGCAACGTCTGTATTACAACGTTCAAGATCAGTCACACATAACAGGTATGTAAAACTGCCACTCCGCAGCCTTGACCGCAGTCAGGGTTTTGTTTTGATGATTCATGACATTGTTAGTAAATACAACACCGAACACTTCGTCCAACACGACGCAGTATTGCATAAGGCTTGAATAGAATGAAGTGGAGAAAGAACAGGAAAATTTCCAAAAGTCAGCCAACGTCATAGAACTAAATTTTTAAGAGCCAGAGCTTCGGAGCTACTTGGAGCTAACATAAAATATACAGCTGAAAACAGCGACAACCTCAAGCTATGCGAACAAATCAACCATGAATCTTCCGTCAATAAGTGTATAAGCCTATATACACTCAAGATTGTTCCATTTACATGTACAGTAAATATATTTGATGGATGGAGCTCGAGGAGACTAAACTGCCGCCGACGGTGTACTGACCCAGGTGTCTCTCACCAATGCAGCCGCTATGAGTTCAAGTCCGCTCATGCTGGCTTCCTCTCCGGCCGTACGTGGGAGGGCACGTCAGCAACGTGCGGATGGTCGTTGGTCTCCCCCGGGCTCTGTCCGGTTTCCTCCCACCATAATGCTGGCCGCCGTCGTATAAGTGAAATATTCTTGAGTACAGTGTAATACACCGATCAAATGAATAAATAAATAAATAAATAAATAAATAAACTGTCGTCGGCCCACTATACCCACAAAACTTTTAACAAACTTTTGGATACAGAGAATATACAGTGGAGTGAACTACCTGTATGCATCTAATCTCACCGTATGGAATAGTTCTGCAATAGAATTAAAGACAAAGAGCTCTAATACAGACAACTCTTCCCTTAAACCCGCTGTTTGAGGGATCACGCCTTGCATTCTCCTGGATCTATACCGAATTGATCCATTCCTGTTAAAGAATTTATCCGTTCCTGGTAACGAACTGATCCGTTTTGATAACGAATTAATCCGTAATGAGTAACGAATTAATCCGTTAGATTGACCGGAAATGCAATACGCCATCCTTCAAATAGCGGATTTAACGGAAGTCTTTTTGAGTGATTGGTCTATATATAATACACATAACCGTGGAGATTTTAGGAAAAGATTTATAGCCTTCATATTTTCCAAAAACTGAAGTACTCATTATTTCAGTATAGACCAATAAGAAGTGTATCAGTAAAATTAACGAATTATTTTAGATGTTATTCACCCTAAAAAAAATCTCTCCTTAAATCCATTATTTGAAAGATCACGATTGCAGTTCCGTCGATCTGCAAGGCAAACTATTCTCCTCCTGATTATGGATTAATTTGTGAACAAGAACGAATTGAATCCTTCTGCGATGCATGTGGAATTTTTTGCTGTCAAATGTATGGATTTCTTGATGACTTTATGGGATAACTTCACAATACATGGAAGAGTTGCCGACTATAGGGTCTCTGAGAGAATCATATAAAGCGCAATGATTTCAAATATTACACGTAACAATGATGTCGGATCGCTTCGTTGGCCTGGTCGTTAAAGCGTCCGCCTCTAGGTCGGGAGATCTGAGTCAATCCAGGGTCGGGTCATACCGAAGATTTTAAAAATGGCACTTGTTCCTGCCTCGCTTGGCATGGGTTTAGAGTAAGGAAACAGGACTGGTCAAATAACTCTGTCCGACATTCGTATACCAGCAACCAGTTTTCAAAAACGACAAATAACACAACCCACCAAAGAGCAAAGAAAATAAATAAAATATAAAAATTACGACGGATTCGTGCAAAGAGAAGCAGCCAACGGTTTTCAGTGATGACGAAAAGGCGTAATGAATGTTCTAGGCGGGTGAATAAAATCAGCATCGGAATCGTGTACCATTTTAGTATATATGGTGTCGATAATCAACTTTGTATCGCTGTTGCGCTTTGATTGCACACTATTCATATATCCAACGTGGCGGTCACACTCAACACGTTGAGCCCCAGGTTAAGCGGAACCAGACACAATTATAAAGCAGAGATTCTGAACACCCCGTCCGTACTTACCAAAACCAGAGGCGTAGTCTTGCAAAATTCAAGAAACTTATAGAGTGAAGGCGTTTGATGGAATTTCCTTGACACACTTGTTTTTGCGGTAATAACTTGTGACGTTGGTTGAAATCATCACGCAGCACGCCGTATGTAACAAATGCTACAATGCGAGATATGTATACGCCATATGAAGGACCATTCGGTATATTGCAACCCAAGTAGGGATAATTCATAATATCACAATCGAAACTATCCCCCTTGTCGTAAAGTCGGCGTGACAGGAAACCATTGCCGTCTTTGTACAGGTACAAGTCCAGATAAGATGTACCATCTGTAGAATCTGTAGTTTCCTTTAAATCCAGAGAAGGTGGATATATATCTTTAACAGGCCTTGCTACACAGGGATTGTTTACAGCAAGCAAGTCATCAATATACCGTTTGGTTAGTGAGAAAGATCTAGCCTGAAGAAGATTACTCTTTAATAACTTCCGCATATAGTCGTATTCATACGAGAACACGTATAAGTCTGCCAAGAGTGGGGCACAATTTTTACCCTGGACACTGTTGATAAATGGTTTCCCCAAAATTCACATAAATGTTATTAATGAGAAGTCCAAGAAACTCAATAAACAACGAGATATCCCACGAATGGTAACCCTTGTATGTAGTGCAACTGAAGAAAGCCTTGTTGTCACTGACAACACCGAAACAGTTAATGACGAAATTCTATCCATTAAATCTGCTTAAGGTATAGTGGTATAGAGAGTGAAGAAATCGCAAGTAGAAATATAGTTATATGGTATATGTGTAAGAGCATCTACTTCCTCAGTGAGACGTTTGAAGTTCTTAAGAAGCCACACAAATTGACCCCTGAATTTGTGGTGATTGCTCTTACTTGTTCCAAAATGACTGTACTTCTTACATTGCCTTCGTTAGGAGAGTAGATACAAGTTTTGTGGCACAGCTTCTTGACCCCGCAGCATTCCTAATCTCATTGAGACGACGATCCTACACAAAAGGGCCCAAATTACAGTAAAACACATCGTTTCCTGCTGGGGCACTGTAGTGTTTGTGTCTTGCCTAAATGTTTTATGAACACACATGCACAGAGAAGTCTGACATAAACATACTACAGGTGAAACGTTCCACTTCGTATATGTTTAGAGGTTTACATGTTCCCATAATCGTGTAAGGGTTTAGAAGTTCCTACACTGCCGAACTCGTTTTGAAAACCTTTTCTGTTTAAGGGTTTAGACGTTCCTATACCGCCAAACTTGTTTTGAATATATCATATCGGTATAAGGGTTTACATGTTCCTATGTTAGCTGTTAAGGGTTTAGAAGTTCCCTTACCGCCACACCGTTTTTGAAAATCTAAACATGTATGATGTACCCCAAAATGTATGCGACCCAGCCAAGATACATGTAATAATTCTGGGTGGGACAATCACCAATGCCATCCGCATTGGTGGAAAATTAAGCTATATAGATAAATAATTTATGCCGTATGCCAATAACTAATTTATTTACTTACTTATTACTTACTTGATTTATGTTTTAAGTCCTACATAATCAAGAATATTTCACTTAAACGGCGGCCAACGTTGTAGTGCAGGGAGCAAACCGAGCAGAGCCCGGAGAAAACCCATCACCATCGACAGGTTGCTGGCCGGCCTTCCCACGGCAGAATCGATAATAAATACTGGGGCCAGCATTGTAGTGCATGGGAGCAAATCGAGCACCGTACGGAGAAAATCCATCAACATCGACAGGTTGCTGGCACGACTCCCCAAGGCATGATCGATAATAAATACGGGGGCCAACATTGTAGTGCATGGAAGCAGACCGAGCAGGGCCCGGAGAAAGCCCGTGACCATCGACAGGTTGCTGACAGGCCTTTCCAAGGCAAAATCGATAATAAAGACCCTAGCGAGAAGTGAACAACTGAGGCCTAGCCAATACAATCCCCTTTTTACGTCTTATTTGTCCAAATGACAAACCAAAAAAACACATATAGACGAAATAAACGCAAGGCATTAAGAATATGGTACATGCATATTTTATGCAAATGGGCTAAGAAGGACCTACCTTGGAGTAAAAACATCTATCCACGGTTAATCACTTCCATTATTATCAGCTTCCTCCAACAGTGTATTGATCTATATCACCTTTTAAAATGTATACATAAACAAGCATTCATGTAATGCAGGACGCATAAGGCCTAGCTCGGCAAAGTGTTAAAGGGAGCAAACAAAAAAAAACCAACAAAAAACGCCTATACGTTGAGTCGCAAGAACAATTTCGTCTATACACTGAAAACAAATACAGCGAACAGCTTTCCTTTTGCGCTATTATAGGAGGATAATTTAATCAAATAAACCGTGGCTCAGTCGGCTAGCGCGTTAGTGCAGCGCAATGACCCAGAGGTTTCCCACCAATGCGGTCGCTTTGAGTTCAAGTCCATCTGATGCTGGCTTCCTCTCCGGCCGTGCGTGGGAAGGTGGTCATGGGTTTCACTCGGGCTCTGCTCGGTTTATAAGTGAGATATTCTTGAGTAAGACGTAAAACACCAATCAAATAAATCAAATAATTGAATTTAATCAAATAAATATGCATGTATGTCGTATTGCTAGAAATGGACATAAGTCCAGCATCGGTAAATATCAAATAAAAATGAGCTACTTGCTTCTTGAAAGTGCTCTGTGGAACAACTGTGTACAAATTTGCACATCCACAATGCTTGTGTATCAGTGGGACACAAATCGTGCATCACTGATGTACACATCATTGTAGGTTTATTACACAAATTACAAAAATTGTGCAATGTTGGTACACAAATATTACGTAGAAGAGCATCTCTGCCACAATAATGTGTACCACTCGTACATAGTAGTTTTTTCGAGAGTGTGTACTACAAAATCTTTGCGTTTCTCACTCTTCCTTTGCTTACAATATACAGTACATGGGGGTGGAGGCGGGGGCCTCATAGAGGGGGGCTGAAAAAAAATCTTTTGTGAGTGGTGAACGAGATGTTTTAATACAGAGGTAGGAAAACCGTGTGATCCCTATATAACCCTATAGACATACATATCAAATGCTACGTGTATTCTGTCATAGAAGTCCTGAATGCTTCATACCTAAACATAGTTTCTCAGGACATGCATGCATATAACACATGTATATCTTTTGAACTACATCATGTACCTGCACACGAATTTCGGTTCGCCTGAATCTTGGATACAAAATTGAATTAGCGTTTTTATAACTACAGCTTTAAAGCGGACTGACACGCAGCCCCTTAACCCTACACGTGACTCGTGCTGCCCAACACCACGTGATATTCATTAGAGGGTTCATTCTCCGGCCATATTTCAAAATGACACCCGAACACGCGAGGTGCAGTGTTTCCTATGTCACATGATCCCACAAAACTTTTTGAATCGGTTTTAAAACGCAATACATACTATACCCATATACGTTTGAAATGCTTCGATAACTTGCCGTGCATGCATTCTGTGTGATGCATAACGTACCGATACAAATACGTATATAGCTGTAGAATGATGAATCCACATTGTATTTTTTTATGGGGGTACGGTTACGTGTAGAATTTGCCCACAAAGCGTATGCAGTATGTAGCTGTAGCATTTTACAAATCCGGGCCTCACTTCATTTCGTGCGAGTTTCTAGAAAGTCTATTAAAAACTGAGGAGAAAAACTATTCGCTGAAGAGTCGATTTCAATGCCTGAGTGAAGTATCCGACAGGCGATCTCCCCACTCCGTACCCTCTTTCTAATTTCCCGGTCTACTCAACTGGAGAACCGTCGCTGACAGCAGGCATTGATTTTACATGTCGCCAAAAATACGATCGGCTTGTAAATAGTCGGATTTCAGCACATTTTGGGCAAATCCCTCACAGCTGTGGATAACTGCAGACCACACAATGATCGAGACTTTCCCCTGAGACACGGTAAGTCTTTCCCTTTCCAGCTGTAAAGCGTATCCAGACCTTGGCCAGTGTTCAAATCGTGGTCACTTCTCTTGGAAAAATACGACGTGTTTTTCCACCCATTCCTTGTCGCCAAATTCCGAGACACTCGCCTTCAGACTTCGGGAAATTCCGACGGTTACATAATCACAAGAGTCCGGAGGCCGAAATGTTAACATGGTATTTTGTTTTGATTTTTATTATTATTTGCTCGAATATGCTAGGAAAAGGCCCCTGTTGGCTTTCATATCCTACCATGTGAGCTATGTTGTTGTAGACTTCCTTAGTACAGTACTGTACGTAGCCTAGCGCGTGCACAAGCCACTAGGGATTTTCTTTGCTTGGGCGGACTTCCGACAAGGTCATTAAGAGTCGCCCGGGCCGTGGCCTAGACATTTCATGTCAACCTGTCTGTCAAACGGTTTGTCTGGCAGGCTGGGCGTTTGTATGTCGGACTGTTTGTCTATTTGTCTGTCTCTGTATATATCTGCCTGGCTCGTGGTTTGTCTATCTGTTTGGTTGTCTGTTTGTTTGTCTGTCTGTCTGTCTATCTGTCTGTCATCCTGGCTCTTTTGTCTATCTGTTTGGTTGTCAGTTTGTCTATCTGTCAGCTTGGCTCTTTGATTTTCTGTCTGTTTGGTTGTCTGTCTGTATGGCTCTTTGTGTATGTATCGCTTTGATTGTCAGTTTGCGTGAGTGGGCTCTCTGTCTGGCAAGCTTTTTGCCTAACTGGTGACTGACAATGCAGTCAAATAAATTGGTTTGATCTTACTGTCTTTAAGCTTTGATTCACCCCTAAATTTCACATTTTACATACAAAATTGCTGATATATTGATAAATATCCATGTAGATATAAACAGTTTGTCTGAAAAATAAACAAGTAAAGAAGGATCAAAAGCCAGTGTAGATGTTATAATGGAATTGTATTACCAAATTTATTATTACACAAGATGATATATTACATTATAGGATGTTTCACCTTTATTGTAAATAATAATTTATTACAATTTATTACATTTATCATCTTTGCAATTTTGAACCTGGCATCCCCACAAAACTAATCTTGCTGTCCCTCACCTTTGATAGTATAAGATCATATCAATTTGTTTCCAGTTTGTTTCAAACCACAGGTGTACGTGTATGTGCTAAACATAAAATTAGATCTGAATTAATTAATACTAACAATGTACATTTGAAAGCCTACATTGTAATTTCGATTTGTGAAACAGTGCCAGATTTAAAAATACAAAGGATTCTTGTGTATACATGTTACTCCAAGCAGCCACAAGACTTTCCTAGTATGTGACGACATTCTAGTGTTTGCATACCCTCCTGTGGACCCCCGCTATCACCAGTCTAAGGTCTTCAGGATAAAAGGAAATGAAGCTATCTGGTTGAGATCATAGCTTATTGCATGTACTTGTACCTTGTATGCATTATGTACATCTATGTAGCTAGAGCTAAGGTTTAGCTCCAGCTAGCGGAAACTACAGACGGAAAGCAAGTAACTAGTCCTGGCCATATACGTTGACATATACATGTTTTAAACACCGTATGATGGTATACTTCCTTATACAGCCTATGCAGTTTAGCTCATTAAAAGGTATGTTCTATTCATTGTATCAGAACATGTATTATAAGGGCATGTGGGTACAAGGTGTATGATACACTGGTTATTTGATCCTGGGGCACAAAGCCAAACATACAGGTGGACTCCCAGGGGAGGCATAGTTTTCATATACATGTATAAATAATTGACTGGGTTCCAAGCATTGGAAATTTCTAGGCTAAGATAAACACACAGGTTTAATAATAACTTCATTCTATCTCCTGGTATTCAAATATATGCATGACAATACCAACCAGAGACCTAATTAAAAAATGGTCCCAGCTGTCAGTGAAAGACAAATGTTTCTTGTTTGGTTTTTAAATGACATTGTTAAATTATACAGTGTAGTTAATATATGTACAAGAAACTTTGATGTGGGAATGTTGAAAAAAATGTGAACAAATTTTCAACAAACTCATCAGCTGTCATGGAACAATGTCAGTTAATGTGTGGGGCAGTTTTGTTACCTTACAGTGTACAGGTTGAAGTCAGATGTATTAATTGTAAATTCATGTGCATCAAAGGTTGGTGTACATTACTGTACTTCTTCGTACTTTTCAAATGTTTGCAACATGTAGGTTCAAGCCCATTCTTAGAGCATTTTTTGGTATAGATAAATAAAATTATACTCGTAGTGAAATCCTGAAATTGGTCGACAAAACCAATGTAGCTTTATCTCTGAAATGAAATTAAACTAAAATTGATGCATAATTCGAACTGAAAGTTGCTCCTCCTTATGTAAAAAGTTTTAAGGAATAAGGGTATATGTGAAATGTATATATTCAGTATGAGAAAGGAAAATCCAGCTTACAGGATCTTTATGGTGAGAGGAGATCACATACAAGATCTTTATGCTGAGAGGAGGAGATCACATTCAGGATCTTTATGCTGAGAAGGGAGATCTCATGTAGGATCTTTGTGCTAAAAGGAAGAGATAACATACAGGATCTTTATGCTGAGAAAGTAGATTACATACAGGATCACTGTGCTGAGACAGAAGATCAAATATAGGATCTTTATACTGAGGGGAGGTCACATATAGGATCTTTATGTTGAGAAGGGAGATCACATGCAGAACCTTTATTCTGAGAAGGAAGATCTAGTGCATACAGGGTCTTTATGCTGAGAAGGGAGATAACATACAGGATGTTTATGCTGAGAAGGGAGTTCACACATAGGGCCTTTATGCTGAGATGAGATATTGCACACAGGATCTTTATGCTAAAAATAAAGATCACCACAGGATCTATTTGCTGAGAAGGGGAGGTCACATACAGGATTTTTATGTTGAGAAGGGAGATCACATACAGAATACTTTTGCTGAGAAGGAAGATCTTCTGCATATGGGATTCTTATGCTGAGAGATGAGATCATACACAGCATCTTTATATGCTGATAGGGGAGATCACATCCAGAATCATGTATGGTGAGAAAAGAAATCTAATGGACAAGATTTTTCTTACATTGCTGTACGTGTAGTATGATTATTGAGAAAGGAATGCATACAAGTCAACAGGCAGAGGGTGGAATGTACGGTTATAATTACCACTAAAACCAGCCATATGAAAAAAGATTTATACCCCCACTATTCTTTGCATGAAAGAGGAGATCAACATTAATTTCTTCGTGGAGACTGCTCGACGCAAAGTCTCTCCTTTATTCCGAATTCAAACCATTCATCCAAGAAAAGTAAGAATGACTGGAGCCAAAGCTAATTTACATCTGAATCGATGTGTACAGTGTCTTTATTGATTAAGCTTCAGTCTTTTCAGTGTTAACGGTGTAGGGGTTCTTTTTATTTCATGCATCAGGCCACCTTTAGTTAACTGTTTTTTTCAGGTATAGGGACTTTATAAAAATTGAAAATTTTTTGAATTGACATGCTTCATTTTGGGCACGATTGAATTGAAAGTAAATGTATGTATTGGACATATATATTTTATCTGTGGTTATATTTCATTACGGAAGAATCAACTAATTTCGTCTGAGGAAGGTCTGCCACCAACCTTCCGATGGCAGTGAGCTTCTTGAGGGCTCTGCCAGTTTAGGCTGCTGTCATATAAGTGAAGTATTCTAAACCACACAAAATTAATAAGTAAATAAAAAAATAAAAATACCGGTAAGTAAATAAATAAATAAAACATGATCAAGTAATATTGTAATCAGTTGTGTTAAAGCAAAGTTATGGGGCTTTTCATGTTGTTTTTCCTCCCAAAATTCAACACACAAGAAACTGAAAACTGTGGCACGTTAATCAACCTGAAATGAACAAAAGGCATAGAGGTTCCCCATTGTACATTGTATCTCACCGATGCAATCACTGTGAGTTCAAGCACACCTCATGCTGTCTGTATCTCTGGTCGTTCGTGGGATATGCCAACGACTTACAGAAAGCCGTACTCTGCCCAGTTTCCTCTCACCAAAATGCTGGGCCCCATTGCATAAGTTATTTATTTATTTATTTGATTGGCGTTTTACGCCGTACTCAAGAATATTTCACTTATATGACGATGGCCAGCATTATGATGGCAAGAAACCAGCCAGAACCTGGGGGAAATCCACGACCATCCGTAGGTTGCTGGCAGACCTTCCCACGTACGGCCGGAGAAGAAGCCAGCATGAGCTGGTCTTGAACTCATAGCGACCGCATTGGTGGGAGACTTTGGGTCATTGTGCTGCGAAAGCGCGCTAACCGACTGAGCCATTGCATAAGTGAAATATTCTTGAGTGTGGCATAAAACACCAAAGGAATAAATAAATACATTGTACATTATTAGTGAGAAGATGTAAAGCAGTGATGTCATACATGCGGCCTTGAAATCCATCATTATGTGATACATGTGGGTTCATGAGCCTATCTGTCTTGGTGTTCAGTAATGGGAAATAGGTCAAGCACTGGTAAGCACTATACTGTGATGTGATGGTTGAATAGCGGTGGTGTCTTCAGCATGGCTTTCCAGTAAGTCAGCGTTAGGCCATTGGTGAAAATATGTCTGTTGCTGGTAACCCGACCGACCATTGAAAAAAGGATCCCACTCTATAGGTTTTGTTGAGCTTAAGATGGATTTTTTTTTCCTTGTGTTAATTTTTTGGAAATCCTAATTTTTCTCATTAACAAGAGAAAAAATTCAAAAATACTTCCCTACGGTGCCAGCTGACCCTATATTTTGTGACATAGTTGTGTTACCCATAACAAAGAATGTTTCAATATGGCCTTATAAATACTGTACATGTATGTATTTCAGCATTTGGATAAGGCTGCTGCAATCTAAAATTGAGACACAGTCATGATATAATACATGTTTGGCGAAATACACTGTAACGAGGAAGGCAATGTCTGTTTAAATAAACCAAGATTTACAAACAAACAAAGAAAATCTAATCAAATAATAATCATGATGAAAAGAAACTGACAGTTTACTGGGAGTGGCCTGAATGCTCATTGTGTGTAGAATTCTGCGACAGCTTTGTCTGTGGTCTGACTTGCGTCAGTCTTGTGAGAAACCGCTGGCTGTGGAGAACGCATTGTACATACAAGTGTACTGTGTAATATCTAGGCAAGGCTGAAGCTGTCAGCAAAGTCAATATGATGACTCATGGCTGGGTTCTTCAGAGACAGTTTTAAATATTCGATATATTTGAATGTTTTGGGGTTACACAGTATAAGCCTACCTAGATTGTAGAGAAACACAATTTTAAAAATCTGTATGAGACAAGTCAGTCATCAAATTAAATGAAAACATTAGTCCTGATTGATTTTAATGTTGTGGTAAAGCACATAGCACAAAATTAAAATTGGATACATGTATATCGTAAAATGTTCATGTAGATATAGTTAATTGTCTAATCCTTTAATTTTTTGAAATAATTTTTCAGTTTTTGGTTTTAAGGTATAAAAAAAATAAATGATAAAAGAATGTGTTAACTTATGTTTTCCCCCCCTCTGTTATATATGGTTTTGTACATGTTACATCATACATGTATGCGTTATTTTGATATTACACATAAACCTGAGCATGTATTCTGATGTTGTCAGAGACCAAAGATTTTATAAACATTATAAAATGGAAAAAAGAGAAAATGAAGCATTTTTCCAGTGTTATAAATATGAAGTGTAAATATGTGTCATGTAAATAAGTTGTACATTCACTGGACATTTGTCAGGTGTAAGGAC
This sequence comes from Acanthopleura granulata, assembly GCA_016165875.1. Lineage (NCBI taxonomy): Eukaryota > Metazoa > Mollusca > Polyplacophora > Chitonida > Chitonidae > Acanthopleura > Acanthopleura granulata. The sequence continues at coordinate 13,841,262 of JABBOT010000011.1, read as the reverse complement.
ATCTATAATAAACATCTGACCTACCAGAACACGGGACCTCCGTGGGTCAGTAGGTTAGCGCGCTAATGCAGCGCTTTGACCCGAAGCCTCCCACCAATGCAGTCGCTGTGAGTTCAAGTCCAGCTTATGCCATATGTGGGGTGGTCTGCCAGCAATCTGCTCATGGTCGTGGGTTTCACCGAGGCTCTGCCCCCTTTTCTCCCACCATAATTCTGGCTGCCATTGTATAAGTGAAATATTCTTGAATGGGACGTAAAACAACTGTCAAATAAATAAATAAATACCAGTACACCCACATGTGTAGCTATTACAACAATTTCACACTGCTACAGTTATGTGACGTATGTATTTTTACTCCCACTTATTTTTGAAAGATAAATTGTATTATTAAGCAAAAGCTGATTTTTAATTCAATTGCATTGGGCAGAACAGTAGCTGGTTAATATAGGTAGACATCACATACAGTATGTAAAAGATTAGGTCAAACAATCTGCCTGTTAACTGTTTTAGAAATACAAGTCAGCATTATACGCTGAACATTTGTTCCACAGTTCCACTACCCTGTTTTTTGCTTTAGGAATTTTCAAGTTTTCTTTTTCTGATCACAGTGACCCAATTTAAATTTTTGAATTTTTTTTTTGTGTGGTGATCTAATTGAATTGAATTTTTTTTGTGGTGACCCAGTTCAAGTTTATTAGATTCAGTAGCCTAGATAATCTACTTTTGACATCCTTATCATGCTACCTGTTTACATCTTACCCAGTGTTTGGAAAGATTGACCATCATAGCGCAGTGAGCCAATATAACATCTGTTACCTGGTTTGTAAAGGAAAGGCACTATGGTATATGTACTGTTAAGCTTTTGTCGTGTCTGACATGGATGAGCTCATGCATTCGTATGTGTATCTCTTGGGTTATTGTGTAATGCAGAGTTGTGTCACTATGAATATAATGTAGGTCTGTTTAATTGATACATGTATATGCATGGACATAGATGTGTGCTGCATATGTGCGATATACATGTAGTTCAACTTCTTAGCCTGTTCGAAGCTTAGCCTTAATAGTGCTACCCCAAGGTGGGTCTACTTACTGTTATGTTGATAAATTTGTCATGCTGTACGTGTGTCTTAATGTTCACGAAGAATAAATTTCAATTTTAAATTGATGACCTGTCTGAAGAAATTAACCTGTTCGCAAATGCTACAGATTTATAACACACATTTTCTTGTACCGGTTCATGTATTTATAATTACTCATTCATAAGTCATTGGGTTTATTTGAAAAAAGATATTTGATGTAATTAGCACTTAGCACTATAGCCTGAAAGTTAAGACTAAGACAGTGTAGAAGTTACTTATTGCCAAAGGGGTGTAATTTAATGAAATTAGTCAGCTCAGTTAATTGTTTATTCAAATTAGATCAGAAGGTCTGTCTGGGGCAAATTATGTAAAGGTAATAATTCCAGTGCTGTAGTTGAACTGAAATTGGGATCAGGACGAGTTTAAACTAATCATAAATTATATACCAGCCCACAGCATATATATGTGATAAAGGCTCTTTTCTTGCATAAAAATGTGTGATTGACTTTCAGTGTTGAAATGTTGTCTGTAGTTTTGAAGTTTGACTTCCTTTACATTATCATGTCCTTATTCAGAAGTGAGGAATAATATGGCTGGGGGTACGGCGATATATATCATTTCTGACCAGGAAGGCCAATCATTAAGTTGTCCAGTCATTGTCCGTTATGTGGTCACCACAACGGAGCAACAGAATCACTCCAAGCCTTGTGTAGTCAACAACGGTTGATTTGTTATAACTGTAACATGGAGGGCGACCAGGATTCAGAGGTCCTTACTAGTCAACTCTCTAGCCCCATCCTTTATAATGTATAATCTTTAATAACACAAAGTTTACTTAACCAGAGTTAACCTTATAGTTATGATGGTGAATACAAGTCAATGTGAGTCTGAACAAGTTTAGTAGAGACAATCTGAGGGAATCCTCTTAGTTTATAAACAATAGCCTTTGTATAATCACTCTGAGAAACTTGGTACATTGCATTTTGTGTTACATTCTTATTTCTTTATAGCTAATTAGGTACTGTTGTGACTTACATGTAGGTGCATGGAAAATGTATAGCAATTCTTTGACTGGTCATAATATTAATTTGGGTCTGTGCGTCAGGCAAATTTTGATTTCCATGCAATGATTTTGCTTAATATTGTTCATTTTGGGCAAAAATTTTGGTTGAGCTTCGTTTTGTGTAAACACATAGCAAGTTCGAAGAACTAGATTGATCCCTTCCCAGTTTTTCCAAATTTAGCTTGTATTATAAATTCTCTAAATTTTCTGCCCAGAGTTTCTATATACAACATACATGTAACTCTTTTCACTGTTGCTGCCAGATTTTCATTTTATACATGTAGTGCAATTCTTTTCACAAGTGCAGCCAGAGTTTCAGTTTAAAATGTTATTCTTTTCACAAGTGCAGCCAGAGTTTCATTTTATAGTGCAATTCTTTTCACAGGTGTTCCCAATGTTTCATTGTATAGTGTAATTCTTTTCACAAGTGCAGCTAGAGTTTCATTTTATAGTGTAATTCTTTTCACAAGTACAGCCAGAGTTTCATTTTATAGTGTAATTCTTTTCACAAGTACAGCCAAAGTTCCATTCATAGTGTAATTCTTTTCACAGGTGCAATCAGGTGATCAATCAGAAAGCAGGATTATGTTAAGCCCAATTAGCAGATATGAAATCGATTGGGCCCTTAAATCATTACCATTCTATCTTTTGAATGTACATAACGCTACTCATATAGGGATGTGATTTCAACTCGATTACGTATGGTTGGCTGCTGCCCCTTGATTTCTCAGTGCACAGACAAGAACATAGACTTGACAGGATGTCACAGTGTCCGTAGCTGGTAGAGAATAGTGAGAAACCATGCATATATACACGTATATAAAGTAGCCATTGAAGAGTTTTAAGCAGTTCACATTTTTCTACTTCAGCTGATTCGGTCTTTGTACTTGATCTGATATGGGGGCTCAGGAGTCAGTACGCGTAAACCAGACGCCAGATGACGCCAAGGGTGGCAGACAAAGGGAAGCAAACAAGTCCATGGATGGAAGCACACCTTCTGTTTCCTCAGAGGAAGCACGTCTTGGTCTGCTGTCAGACGAAGGTGACTTGTCAAGTGGCGATACAGACAAATTTAACACAGGTTTTACGGGTAAGCCAAATCTGGATACTTGGTCTTGTTTTGGCTGTTAAAAGGACTGAAAAAAGTTAAATGATTTTCATATAAAAAAAAAAAATCATATCTCTTTTTTCTTAAATTGGTACATGTTCCTGAAAATACATGTATGTCCAGGAAATCTACAAGAGACGATTAACAATATAGTCACGAATGACGGATTAACAGGCAGGCTGCTGGTGGTTTCGTGGGCGTGAGGATAGTGTGTTATGCATTGAGAATGTTGTATGCAGATCTGATAGATTTCGCATTTGCTTGTACATGCACATTTATTTTCATCGTTTTGTCCCTCACTGTGCTTGACAAGAATTTTTTCCAAAATGCAAATAAGGACCATTGAAAAATTCCTGGATCCAACACTGCATGCAGATATGTTATCTAAAGGATTCATGAAAGTAAATCTGTGACGAGAATTAAACCTAAAAATTTGTCCGTCTGAAATTTTTCGAAAATGATGACAATGGTAAACTTATAAAAAAGAAATTATCTGATATATATCTATACATGAAGAAATCGCTCGCTAGTTGTTCTCCAGGTTGTTGTTTTATTGTCCGTGCAGTTTCGAAAAGCCCTGCTGACGAGAGTGATGAAAGCGATGATGATTTCGAAGACGCACTGGATTCCTTCTACAGGGAAGAGACACCTGCGACACGGAGGAGTGCAGCCAATGCGTCTGCAGCCGTTGAGCTGCAACGGCTGCAAGCAAGCATACTGGGCCGATTGGTTGCTGAGGTGGAGGAACTGCTCATTCACCTGTCCAATCAGAGTGAAGGGATCAGTTCCCATCAGTGCCAGGCGCTGCTCAGTTCTGTCAATGCAGGTATATTATAATCACGTTTATATCCCATTGCGGGTTCAAACTCGGCCTTGGACAGCGAATTTGTAGATTCTCCAGCTCTCACCGCTTGTGAGTCTTAGAGTGGTAATAAGCCATCACGTGTGCTAGTTTGGCTGTGTGGGTAGTCTAAAGTTTAATGAAACTTGTCTTCCACCACTATGGTGTACATCACACATGTAAAAGTACATCACTACCTTGCCAAAATCAGTGGTTTATTCCTGGCACTTCTGTTTTGCCTGACAATCAAGGAAATAAAAAAATTGCTACCTGTAAATTGAAATATAAATAAAAATGATAAATATTTAAAAAATAAAATATAGTATATTTAATACTTACGGTTTTGATTGACTTTTTATTAAGCTGCTCATATTTGATCAAATACGTGATCTGATTATGAATCATGATCCGAATACAAAATTTTATGTACATAAACTGAGTCTTAATTTTTTCGAAATTCATAAACTTGTTTGCATATAAATTCATGTCTCAAACTGTATTTCAGTGACCCAGGCTTATTCTGCTGCAACTGTATCCAAGGATTCCACTTCAGCCAATCAGGATTCAGGATTATCATCTGACCTTACTGACCCACATCAGTCAACCAGTCATGCACAGCGATCTGATGAGGGGAAGGGAGGTAACTCTAACTCCACCCGTGTTAAGAAGCTGAACACCAACAAGACAATGGCCAATGGGGCTTCCAGGGTGAAAGAGAGTGAGGATAATTTGGATTCTGTATTTGAAAATGGTGTTTCAGTTGAGCTAACCGGCAGTGGTGCTGGAGATTTTGTTGGACCCAAAATACGTTCAGAAAGCTCCTCTTCAGAAAACACAGCTTGGGAAATTGACTTGAGCGACTGGGGTGACCAGACAGAACTTCAGAAAAAGAAATTAGGTGAGTTCGAAGCTGTGGACAAACAGAAAAAGCCTATACCCTAGACCTTCAGATTCACTCAAAACAGTGTATTTTTGGAGGCAAATTAATGTCATAAAACATATTTTTTGGTGCTGAACCTGAGATTTTCCCTGTAGGATATGATCCAACCTACCACACAAACCTCAAAATATCTTTCTAAAATTAAAGAAACTCTCAGAATCATGAAAAATGAGCAGCTTAGCAATAGTCAGAATTTTAGGTCATTTACGGTACATCATCAAGGGTCGGCAGTGTTTGTGAGGCTTGTCTACAGTCTAGCATCAGTTGAAAGCCACTTGTTGTTCACCATTATGGCATGTAAATCATCACACCTGGAAAGTTTGTCAGTGACTTTTCAAAAGTAGTTTACCCTGTGTATTCTAGGTTGATCCCTCCATAAAACAGACTGCTAAGTTCTCGAATTTTATGACATTAAAGAACTGTCAAATAAATAACCCAATTATTAGAAGTAGATGTACGCTCCAGTCTCAGACTCCATCAAATCATTCAGTCGGACAGTCTTTCTGTTTCAGCAACTAAGCCTATCCTGAAGAAGTATGAAGTAGTTGTGGGCCAGAATGGTTACGTGGCGCCATCTGTGAGAGAGGACCTGAGTGACATCGCCCTGAGAAAAGTTCTCGACCTCAAACGCTGGTATGGAGAGCAACTGATGGACCGAAATGAGAAGAAACAAATTCAGTTCCGTTATTGACTTGCCATATATATTCCCAGGGGCCTCTCACCAATGTGGTCAAGCCCAGTTCCAGCTGGCTTCCTCCTCTCATGTTGTACGTGGGAAGGTCGTCCGGCAACCTGCAGATGTCTGTTGGTTTCCCCTCGGGTTCTGCACGGTTTCCTTCCACCATAATGCTGGCTGCCGTAGAATAAGTGAAATATTCTTGAGTACGGCGTAAAAAAACAATCAAATAAATAAATAAATACCATAAATTTCACCCATTATTAAGTTATTCCTTCTGCCCATGTCTGTTTCTGTTTAATGTTGGAAAGATTTGTATGGCAGGCAGACATGGTTTTTCCCTGGTAAAATGATACCCTACTAAGTTAATATTTTAAAATTGTTTTTTGTCCTTCTTCAATTACCCCTAAAATGCACATTAGAAGGCAAATTCTTAGTTCAAAGACAGTAATTTGTGTTGGGAAATTTAACAGCGACATGTCCCTGTCAGGTTTACATGTAAGTGACAAATTTATTTATATAGAAAATGTCAGCCAGTAGATTTTTTCATTCTTTTTTTTTTTCTTTTTGGCCTTTTTTTTTCATTTTGTCCTTTTTAATCAACATGTACATTCCCAGTACGTTATGTCCTGTTGTTTAATCTACATGTACACTCCCAGTACTTTTTGTCCTGTTGTTTAATCTACATGTACACTCCCAGTACTTTTTGTCCTGTTGTTTAATCTACATGTACACTCCCAGTACTTTTTGTCCTGTTGTTTAATCTACATGTACACTCCTAATACTTCATACTGCCTTTCACTGTGCAACTATAGAGATATTAATTTGGGTCTTTCATTCTTTTGATTACATGTTGTATGCATGATAACTCTTTGAAACTTCATATCAATGAAAACCAGCTGGATTCATGCACAAATTTTGCATATTGAAGTTATTCAGGGATTCTCAGTGGTGATCACAATGTAATGACGTCTCAGGACACAATATTGTGTCTACATTTTGTGTTTAGTTTGTGCAACCTAGTTTGAAAAACAGCGTCAATTTTTCATACTTATATAGCCTTGAAATATTTTTGAAATGTCACATCGTGATTTGTGCATCGAAAACCATGTGGCTTTCACTGGTTTATATAATAATAATGATAATAATATTTTCTGAGGGTAATACAACTCAGTCAGTGTATTTTTGATCTTCCCTGAGGCCCTCCACAAACACACATTTATAAACATTGACACAATATACTAGTTGAGATAAAATTAAAGCTGAATGAAAAACAAAGATATTGTAATATTTAATGGAAAATATGCTAAAATGGGTCACCGCTAAATTGTTTCTAAGCTAACCATGGGAGCTAGGTACAAGGCGGGCTAGTTGATGCATACAGTCATTGTAAAAATGAAGCCCAAAATAATTTGCTTGTAATGGCCAACGTGACATGAAGCCATAATCGTGAATTCCTTCGTGTTTCAGGTACTGTATCTCTCGCCCTCAGCACAAAACCTCCTGCGGAATCTCGTCTCTGGTGTCCTGTTGGAACTACCTCTTCAGCTCGCTTGGTCATGGCAAGTCAGTATATGTACATAGCCACCTTTCCTTCATGTTTATTTCCACCATTGCAGCCGCTGTGAGTTCAAGTCCAGCTTATGCTGGCCTTCTCTGCTGGCAGTACGTGGGAAGGTCCACCAGCAACCTGCGAATGGTCATGGGTTTCCCTTGAGCTCTGCTCGGCCTTCTTCCACCATAATATGGGCTGCCATCATAAAAATGAAATGACTTGGTCTTTATTTCTGTCTGTTGAGTGGATTCTTTTATTTATTTATTTAAGTTGTCTTTCCCTGTGGTCAAGATTACTTCACTGTTAGGATGGTGGCCAGCATTATTGTGAGAGGAACCCGGGTGGAAACCCAGGGGAAACCCACGACGACTTGCAGGTTGCGGGCAGACTTTTAGAGGAGGTTGGGGGAAGAGAACTCAATAATATATGTTCCGAGTAAATATTACCAATGAGGTCTCAGTTCTGAAATCCTGTCACCAGTTCAGCTGCAGATTGAAGTCCAGATTTCTGTCATTCACCTGCTTTGATCCTATAAGGGAAGAATTCCATTCATCTCAAGGAAAAAATCAGCCTACGACTAATTTTTTTGCCCAAGGTCACTGTGAAAAACAAACAGGGCAGGTTGGGAATGGTAACGAAGGGAGGTAAGTAGTAATGAAACTCTGTACTGTTTTATCCTCCCCCAGGTTATGTCCCATTACACAAGAGCAGGCCCTCATTGTCCTTGGCTTTCAACCCCCTTTTGAAGAGATTCGTTTCGGACCTTTCACAGGAAATGCCACACTGATGAGGTACATACAACAAACAAAATGTTTTCAAAAACATCACATAGATTCTGGAAAGGTTGTTTTCTTTTTCCCAAATTCATATTCATGCTGACTGATATTTGTGTTTATCATAAATGGCTGATGTAGAGCACCAGTTCCCAAAAACTTTTCCTTCTTCGTCTTAGAAGTCTAATGTCCTTCCGCCTTCATTTTGTTTTGTTTTTTTTTATTTTGTCTTATTCAAGCAGCATATGCAAGTTTTATTGTAAAGTTCTTTGATAAAGCATTTTTTGACGGCTGCTGTTGAATATTTTGTTTTGATTAACACTTGCATTTATTTATTTATTTGATTGGTCATTTACGCCGTACTCAGGAATATTTCACTTACATTATGCCAGCATTATGGTAGGAGGAAACTGAGCAGAGCCCAGGGGAACCCACGACCATCCGCAGGTTGTTGGCAGACCTAACACTGACATGTAATCTTAAACGTAATCTTCGACAGGGAAATTTCCATCGTTTCCTAAATTTTTTCCTCCTTCTTCATTTTATTTTCTTCCAGGATATATAAAGCATGTACAGATTTTAATGTTGTGTTTTGATAGACACTATTGTTTTAGTGCTGGCTGCGTTTCAAAAATTTTCTTGTTTTTATTACAGATGGTTCAGAAAGCTGAACGATCACTTTCAGGTCAAAGGTCGCTGTTACTTCCTGTACAAACCTCAGGGCAAGAACAAAACATCTGGTGTGACATCAGAGCAGGCGCTAGAGTTGCTGCGGAGAGGTCTCCATGACAACCACAACACCTTCATCTACCATTGTCAGAACCATTACTTCTGTCCAATAGGATTTGATGACACATGTCTCAAGGCAGACCAGGCATATGGGTCCGTGAAATGAATTGGTTAAGCTTTTATAGTACAAGTAGTTGACTTTCAGTATTTGGTGTTTCTCCATATTTAACCTCCCACTATGTAAAAAAAAAAAATGCAGATTTTATATACTTACCCTAATTCTTCAACTTTTTCAGTTGCTGCTGAAAGCAATATTTCAGTATTTTCTTGGAGAACTGTAGGGTCTGGAGAAATAAATATCACAGTTTTTATGAAGCTTATACCATAACATGACTTCATTTTTAAAATAACGATATGTATACAGTACTCGTGAAGGATTGTAGCAATGATTGAAAAGGTTGAAGATTTACACCATGTACAGACACATGTAGATTGTTTTATATTGCAGGAACATTGTATAAAATTGCTGGTACTGTGTACAGAATACATGTCCATGTGGATGTCAAAATATATGATCTTGTTGATAAACTCTACATCATTTAACTTGATAATTAATAATTCCTGTGTTTCTGCATTTCAGGCCCAACCCTACAAAGGAAGAATCGGAGACATGGATTTTAATTGGCGATACGAGCAGAAAACACCCGGCCATTCACTGTAAAAGGCATGTTGATTTGTACCCTGAACTGAAGTGCTTCACGAGCGCGGAAAATACAAACAAACTTTAAATTAATGTACAATCTATCCATTTGGTCCTTATAAAACATACGTGTACCTGACAAATTCAAACAGTATTTTATTTCCAGACACAAGAGGAATATATATACTCAAATATTGGAAATAAATATTTCCAATATTTGTCAGTTTGGTGCCTAAAGATATTATTCCTGGTGCCTTTGGCATGGTGTTGTAGTGAGGCACTTAAAACAAATTGACAATGGGACTGGACTGGCATGCTAGAAAAAGGCACCATTATATATATGCTGCAGTATTGTTAAAAGCAACATTAAACTCTAAGCAAACATGGTTGTATTTATGTTGACATTTTTATTGCGTAAGAATCATGAATCGAAAAATTCTCAGATATCAGACTTTTATTCCTCAGAATTTATTTATTTATTCCATTGGTGTTTTATGCCATACTCAGGAATATTTCACTTAAACAATGGCAACCAGCATTATGGTGGGAAGAAACCTGGCAGAAACTGGAGGAAACCCAAGACCATTTGCAGGATGCTGGCAGATCTTCCCACGTACGACCTGAGAGGAAACCAGCATGAAGTGGAATTGATCTCAAAACGAGCCCATTGGTGAGGCTGCTGGGTCATTAAATCCCGTTAGTGCATTAACCACCTCAGCCACAGAAGCTGCTCCTCACCATTTAGGAATGAAGTTAAAAATCATCACTTTTCGTACAAACAATACTCGGTTCTAATGCAAGAGTATTGTTTTGTTTTTCTGCTTTTGCAGGTGGGCAGATATTTCGACAGATTTGAACTGCAAGAATCCAGAGTACTTAGATATTCGAAGGCTTGAAAAAGGTTTGCAAAAGCGCAAGACAAAGAAGACAGGCGGAAACCTTCACTGCATCATGACCTTCCAAAAGAGTAGATTTAACGAAGCGCGGATGTCAAGGTCATTGGGAAAGACAAGGTCCAAGAGTGAATCGTCTACAAGTCCAGCAGGAAAATTACGCAAGAATGGCGGCCCGTCGCTTACAAAGCTTAATGGTAGAAATAGCGATCGGGATTCAGCCATTTTATTGGATGAAAGTGATGCTGATTCCATAGATTCGGATTCAGAATGACTTCATGTGAAAAAGATTTTACAACTTATAATATTGCTGAAAAACTGAAAAGATTCGTGATAACTTTCGAAGGGTATGGTACATGTTTTGATTGTTACATGTTTTAAGCGTACGGTTGTTAGACACATCTGAATATCCAGACACTTGTCTCAGAAGGAATTATTTGGCTGGCTGGTCATCTCTTTGCTATTTCACTTATTTGGTGCTCATTTTAAAAGGCATTTGAATCACGACTGGTAACTTGAAAAAAAAAATATGTACGAAGTAACCAAGCTGAAAGAGTTTCTTTTTAACCAAAGCTTTCCATTTACTTGGAAATGTACCTGGAGGTTTTGCAGAAACAACATAAATTTGATGTTACTTGACAGTATTTTGTAGAATTGCCTGAAACATTGGAGTATTCATTTCTTAGTTAAAAACTGCAAAGAGTTACACTATTGATATTTTTGAAATTATGAAGATACATGTCTGTACATACATATTTCAGCATAAAACTGATTGACTGAGGAAAGGTACAAGTGACAGAAATGTTTCATTTCTGTATGATCCAGCAAAGCAGTTAATTAAAGCCTGTATTAAAACTGGTCATAATTTAGGATAGCAATCCAGATTATGTGAATCCTAATTACCATTTAACAAGTCTTTTGTTCAAGTCACCCAAGATTTGGAAATGGATGAATCCAACAAACTCCAGACTTTTCTCACAGTATTTTAGCTATTTTTGCTGTGCAGATCTGTCGTTATATTTATTTGCTGAAAAACAAAAAAGTAAACAGTATTACATCTGGACCAAAACACTGAGGACATACTCACTTCATGATGGATCTGAAATTTGAATATTTTTAATTTGAAATATAAATTTTAAGATTTTATTAGTGTGATTTACACATATACATATATATATATATATATATATATGGGAATTGGTGTGACATTCCATGGAGGCAACCATCTTTTTTGCTTCCCACAGCTCTGGCCAATCTGCATTCTCTGTTTTGCATATGTACAGTCCAAGAAGTAATTTCAACCAATCAGATGTTGTCTTCCTCTTGCTTGACACGTTCACTCACCTGTGTATCCTTGAATATTTTCCACGGCATTATCAGTGTATGTCTCAAAACGGTGTTGAAGAAAAATCGATATACATGTATTCTACGTTAATCACTGAATTGTGGACACAAAAGATAACTGGTGTCTTGTTAAACGAAATGCTCTTGGCTGCAAAGTAGATGTCGCATTCTCTTTGCAACATTGCCAGTCAAACTTCACAGGATATGAAAATGTTATTAATACCGGTAGTACATGTATATGTATTATGATCTTTGTTGCTGTGTTTTGAAGGCACAGGTATATGTATCTGAAGAACAATGCTTCTTACCTGTGCGGTTTTGAATGCATGTGTACTTAAAAATTGACGTCTGTTAGTTCATTGACGGTGAAACTCATTGAGAATGAATATATAATAAGAAAAGGCCACTGAAAACTTTGTCAGAAAATATATGAAAAAAAATTTTAATTGCTCTTTATTTGGAAATTGTTTTAAATCCGGTCAGATTTATTAAATACACACCTTCGGCTGTGAATGTGAATGGATACGACATTATTCCATTAAACGCTGGCAGTATCGTCATACAATCCGCTCTAAAATCATTTGGTTGCATGTAAGCCTGAGAAAACAAATGTGAAGATATTTTCAGAAGAATTTTTTACTGGCCTTTCTTGTGAGTGTTATACCTCGTTGATGTTGCAAGTATTCTAAGCTCATGTTTTCTTTAACAGTGGGATGCAGCATTTTGGTTTTGTTTCAATGCATAAGGTTTGAAATGTGGTAACATGAAGAACATATAATACAAAGCAAACTTGTTCTAGTCAACAAATTTAGACATTATGTGTATTCTTCCTTGACACAGATTGAATTCTTTTTTTTTTTTTATAAGTGATGAAACCTACGTGATGTAATAGCTTTAAGTGAAGAAGTTTTCGTGGAGGAAGAAAACATTGTTTTTTGTCTCCTGCAGTTTACATAACATTACTGCATTTGTATACATCTAATTTATTAAATTTAAAAAAAAAAACAACAACAGTGTTGTTGCATCTTGTATATCATTTTGTGTTTTAGCACCAAGTTTTCTGTACAGTTTATATTCAAAATAGTGCTTATTTTTTCATTTCACTTTAAGTTTTCATTGCGTGTGGCATGAAAACTTTTTTATCTTAATAATTGCCATGTTCTTTTACGCCAGAGACCTGGTTAGAATCATTTTATGTGTTTTTGTGGTGTTTGTATCTTACAATTAAAGTTGTATATAAAGTTGTTCATACAGTGTATGTACTGGTTTCAACTGTTCACTGTTCAAACCACAATTTTTTTGTTCAAAACACACCCTTGTACAAAACACTATCTATTTGCTACAGAACCATGAAAGGGGCATGCTGAAACAGTTTTTCTTATTCCATATGAAAAGAAACAATTCAATGAATTGTTGCAACTGCAGAGGAAGAATTTTCTTTACTCTTCAGTGTCGCAGATAGAAAAAATTTTCTCTTGGATAATTCAGAAAAGAGTGCTTTTTACTTGTAATTGTTATAGTCAGGGGAAAAAATGTTCATTTTGAAAGCTCAAAAAAGAGGGTTTTTTTCTTAACTGCAGTTGTTGTTGAATTTAGACCTCTTTTGACTGACCAATGGACAAATTATTTCATGGAGTTTGGGTGTGAAATGTTTTATTTATTTGTTGATCTTCACGAGGCCTGAAATACTGGACTTGGCCGAGATAGCCAATCAACAATCAGTTGTACATTATAAACCAGTAAAATATAGGCCGTGTCATAGTTTTTACATACAGATATACAAGAGACTCACAAGTTCGCTGAGAGATAAATCCTGCTCGATCAGACTCAGATGTTAATGTATCTAGTGTGTGTTGTTAAGAAAAACATGGCGTGCTTGACTGGGTAATCAACAGGGCAAAAGTGGTTCTAGCTCTGTTGGAGGTTGAATTTGTGTGTTACCTCTGATTGGTTTCAGTGTGCCTCATTGTAAGCAGAGGGTACCCTATCCAAGTATGTGCAGACATGCAACATTGATTTCACCTGTTACTGTTACATACATCATTTTCTAGGGTACATGTCGTCTGAAAACTTGACCATTACAAAATGGTATTAGATGTATTACTATTTTCAGTGACAGTAACTTGTCTGTGCTTTTGAAAAGAGAATATTTTATCTGCCTACCTATAATAATCACAAGTAAGAATAGTTTGCTTGTTCTTTTTTTTGGGGGGGGGGGGTTGTTGTTGTTGTTGTTGTTGTTGTTGTCCTTTTTTTTTAGCACATTCTTTGCCACAATTAAAATTGTCTTTTTCAAATGCCCCTTTCACAGTTGTGTAGCATACACATACTGGTGAACAAAAGACATATGCATGAACATTCACATATTTCTGATGACCACATTTGTCGAAAAATTTGAAAAAAGTTTAATTTTCAAATCCTCAAAATGTATACTCACATTATGGTACATATTAGTCTACACAAACTGTCTCAAACAGAAAAAACAAGAAAGAGTATTTCTACACGATGTATTTTTATTTGTCATTTTGAGAGTGATGATTCTCTTGTGCATTCCCGAACTTTAAGTATTTTTGACTTGTATATACAGTAATACTCCATTGCTGCCCAAATATATTGATAGTAAGGTGCAGTTATCAACATTCAGTGTATTGTGCTTGATATCTTTTGTACTGCTGATGTTCTACAGGCAAATCCCTTATTTTTGTATGTGACTGTTTCAAAAGAAGAAAGCATTCTTGTTAAACCATAATGTTTTTTTTTTTTTCTTGTGAGTAATTGTTGCAATATTTATGTTTCAGACACTTTTATCTGCATTACTCTGTAAAACTAGTATGTTTTATTACTTCATAATTATAAAGTCTATGTTAATCATTCTGCTCAAAGCTCATGAAGGAAAACAGTATTTGATCTGAATTCAATATTTTATACAATGGCAGGCATTTCATATTTCACCGCTGGTGTAAAACTTGCTGCTCAGTATTTGTTTCATTCCCGTTCTGTGGAATGATGAAGCTTAATAAAAAACATGTTCAGCTTTGCTTTCTGGTTATGGTTATTCTGTAAAATACATTTAAATATTTAATGTACCTTCACCTAGGGGATCCTCCATGACTCAGGCAGTTAGCGTGCTAGAGCAGCGCAGTGACCCAGAAGGCTCCCACCAATGCTGTCACTGTGAGTTCAAGTCCGGCTCAAGCTGGCTTCCTCTCCAGCCGTACATGGAAAGGTCAGCCAGCAACCTGTGGATGGTCATGGGTTTTCTCCGGGCTCTGCCCGGTTTCCTCCCACCAAAATGCTGGACGCCATCGTATAAGTGAAATATTCTTGAGTACGGCATAAAACACCAATCAAACAAATAAATATTTCACCTAGAATTTAGTTTTTTTTTTCAGATGACATACTTTGCTTGATTCTGGTTTTTTCACCCACCTTATAAGACCACTTAATAGGTTTTTGTGAAGTGTTTGACATCTAATATAACATTTTAAGGCATCTGTGTTCTTCTGAATGTGCATTTTTACAGGTCAAACTTATGGTTGAAATATAGCACCTGTGCAGAGTGAAGAATTTAGTGTGTATGTCATATTCACGTACCGCAATCAGTCAGCTGAACAGTTTAAAAACCGTGGGATATAAATATCTGCATTTCTTACGGATTCTAAGATACAGAAATAATTATCATTCCCAATAAAAGTATGGTGTGCTCTTTTTAGTGTAATAATACATTACATTTGCTGTGGTAGTAAAGCATTGATAGGTTCTGACGATGTATCAGGGGAACCAGAGACAAGTGATGACAATCATACATGTCCAATTGTCGTAAACATTTTAAACTTTTAGACTGTGACATTACATACACATTATTTCACATACATTGTGTCGCATACATTTTTTAATGACCACTGGTCCTCTTTCATGAAACTTTCAGTACAAAATGTTAAATGGTATTGAAACAGTAACAAATTTAAAAGTGAATATAGGCTCACATGTACAACATGTCAGACGGGATTGCACACCGTAGTGTTATGTGTCTTGCTACCGACATCTTGCCAATAAAGTCAAAAGCTGTTTTATTAGGCCAGTTCTTTCAAATATGACATAAAAATGAAAGGCGTGTAATACCCATTAAATGAAATGAGTGAAATATCAATGAGTCTTGCGTTTAAGACATTTTGAATAATTGTGAAACTGGGGAGTCCGTTTTGGGTTTTTTTTTTTCTCACAAGCAGTCCATACACGTTTGAGTGGGGTAAAATTCTCTGGTTGTTGTGTCGTGGTGCATGAAGGCACCATATTGTAGATATATCAATTTCACTGTTTCCAAAATCTGGAAAGAAAAAGAAACTCAGTCTTCGGTTCCTCAGTGGACACTTACGCGATGAATCACGACACAAGCACGCTGACTCGTGCGGAATTATTATCTCCCCTTGGTGTGGAATTTTGGCTGGATGCAGCGTGAGTGGTGAGGTATAACCATAAGCTCAGCCATAGCCAACACCGTCATGATTTTCTGTAAATCGTCGGAAATTAGAAGTCAAAAACTATTTATTTATTTATTTATTTATTTATTTATTTCATTGGTGCCGTACTCAAGAATATTCACTTATATGACGGCGCCCAGCAATATGGTGGGAGGAAACTGGTGAAATCCCACGATCAACCGCAGGTTGCTGTTGGACAGTCCCACGTGCGACCGGAGGGGGAGCTGTGCATAATGGACGAGGGTCCAACATCTACACATGCCATGTGCATGCAGACAGGTAATGTTAACTTCAGCAAACGTGCATGTGGACACTTTGCACATGTATGTTATGTTTGACGTATTAAATGTGGATAATATACCGCTATTTACCATATACAGGTACCGTCATCAATGTGACTTCGAGTTACATTGCGTGTTTCTTCTATTTTTATTACAGATGTTATGTTTATAAGGCGGCGGCGTCCATGCCACAATGCTCCAGCAAATCTATACATAGCTACCGGAACGGTTCATGAACGTGCCATATACAGATCGAGAATGGACTGATCCTTTTAATTTGAATCTGGACGAGAGAAACGTAAAAGGCGCGCTCTCACATCAAAGACATTTTTCGCATAAATATTACACATTACCTGCAACACTTCCACATTTTATTAGGCCATTGCATGCATCACGGGAAAAAATGAAATGAAAAAATACGTCTGGCGAGTACATGAAGGCAATCTGAAGTCAAAAATGCTTAATGACAAAACTTAACCCGATAGACCTTACAGTCAAAATTTTCACATCATTGGCTTTTTGGCGTTTCTTAATTGGCCTCAAAAACATAATATAAAAAGATATATCATCTGCAACGTGAGTTCTTGACTGAACAACGAAATGACAGCTTTGTTCACATACGGCCTCGTTCTAAAATTTCAACTCTTCCACATTTACAGTGATAAAAATGAACAACAATAACTAGATAAAAATCACATTTCTTATACAATTTACAGGTCCCTTAGCAGCATGGCTAACACAGAATTAAGTAAAAAAAATGCAGTGATGTTAAATGCAAACTTATATTAGACATAAATGATCTAGAATTAATCCAAATGCTGAGTTGTCATCACATTTAACAGACAGGAAGTTATGTCAGAAAAAAACCCCCCAGAAATTCGATCTAGTTGTTTGAGCCATTCTTTCTGTTAATGCTCGAGTGAGTGAGTGGAGTGCTTCGGTCTTAACGTTGTACTTCACAATGTGTGAGTCATATGACGACGAGGAGTCCTTCTGGTGTGTGCACATAGTGTGTCTTCTTGTGGCCTGGGGGGGGGGCATACTGCCAAAGGACTGCCGCCACTGGAGCATCATGCCGAAGACACCAGACTTGCCACCCAACACAGTCACATCATACTGATACCGAGCCGACTAGTCCATTTCCTTGGTCTAACCTCTCAGTGCTGAGCGCCAAGCGTGGCAGCTACAAATTCCATTTTAATGTCTTTGGTGTGACCAGACCCGGGCTTGAACACGGATCTCCCGTCTTCGAGGAAGGCGCTCTAACCACTGACCACCGAGGAGTTAATATTTCATGTCCACATATGTATTCCTTTTCCCCCCAAAATTTTGCACAATATGATTCCAGCGGACACTTGATGCATTGTGTTTGTACACGAACATTTATTACAGATCTGCGTGAAGGCATGAATGGAGGAAAATACAGTGATGACGGGATATACATGTGTGAATATACTAAAGCAAGAATATTTGTTTATTTATTTATTTGACTGGTGTTTTACGCCGTACTCGAGAGTATTTCACTTGCACAACGGTGGAAGGAAACAGCACAGAGCCCGGTGGAAACTCATGACCATCCTCAGTTTGCTGGCAGACCTTCCCACATAAAGGCAAGAATAAGTGAGCTGTACATGTAGGTCAGCCAGTATATTGTCTCTATATACATATATGTACTAATGTCTGTGACATAAATTATACACATGCGCTGATGTGGTGACGCGTGTCTACAGGTCCAGTTTGTGCAACTATGCCCTGGATGTGCAAGGATCCGTGGAAACATGTACGCGTTTGTTTGCCTGCATGTTCCCACAGCCGAGGAAAAATCTTCCGTTAAATCGTTTTTGGAGGATGGCGGGTTGCCTTTCCGTCACTCGGACGCATTAACCCGTTCCCCCGGTAATGACTAATTTCGTTCCTGATGACGAATCCGTAGTCAGAAAGGCCATGATTAATCCGTTAACGCAAGGTCAATCCGCCATCCTTCACACAACGGGATTAAACGGAAAATATTTCCAGGGTATTTGTATTTATAATGCTACCTCACGTAAACACAATAGTATGGAAGTGTACGAATCTGTTGTGTCTGTTTCCATTGTAATACCGATATATTTGTAGTGCTACCTCACTGGAAAACAAGGCACCAGACATCGATTCACGGGGCGAGTCAATGTCGCCAAAGTGCTGCCTACACCGGAACATCATGCCGAAGACACTAGACATGACATTCCACCCCGGCACATTATACTGACAACGGGCCGACAAGTCTTGTTTCGTTGCTCTAACCTCTCAGTGCTGAGCGCCAAACCAGAATCATTTTTGAAGTCTTTGGCATGATCCGACCTTGGATTGATCTCGACTCTCCCGACCCCAAGGAGGACGCGCTATCTACAACCAGCAGGTCACCCCTGCGGTCCGTTGGTATTACACACACATGCCTTAATCTAATCATGTTCTGGCTGATGCCAACGTCAAACTGTCACAAATTTGCATGTTATATAAACAGATGTGTAACATACTCATGTGCGTTTGGCCTAATTCTGTATTTTCAAGCTATTTAATTCAGTCTCCAACGCCTGCAGTATATGTGTTGAATCAGAGGCATCTTGGGCGAACCTGAATAGGCCAATCGTGGAACAGCGCCTATAGTTTCACGTTATCATCATGCACGGTTTACCATGTATGGTAGATCTATGCAATATGTTTAGGCCTGTGTATAAATTTCACACCCAATGGTTCCTTCATATAAACACCCGCGAGTATCCGGACCTATCTCTACAAGTACATAGCCTATATATGTACATGAAATACAAACACGGGTGTAATGTGTATAGCCTTATCAGTGATGGTAAAATGTATTGCCTTATCTAAGCTGTTGACTGAATGAGTGCTCCACGTGCAGCATGTAAGGCCCGCCGTTACTGAGAGAGTGAGTTCGAATCCAAACAGCACCGGCTGTTTTTTCTCCTTCTTAACTTACGTAACCCAAAATTTTGATACAGCTTATGCTTTTCAGGATTTCTGACTGATATCAGCATATATGACACATATTACTTACCAACAACTTCAGTGTATGTATGTGTGCATGGGTATTACGTCATACTTTATGATTATGTCTCAGTCAGAATGTATATATTTATATACTGTGTCTGCTTGTGGCTGGGCGAGTCCATGCCGCCCACGTGCTGTCGCCACTGGAACATCACCCCGAAGACACCAGACGTGACATCCCATCCGGTCACATTATATTAACACCAGACCGACCAGTTCTATTTCTTTGCTTTAATCTCTCAAAGTTAATCCTCAAGCGAGACACCAACAAGTACCATTTGTAAATTCTTTGTTTTGACCCGACCCGGGATTGATCCCACATTTTCCGACCTCGAGGCGAAGGCTCTAACCACCGGGCCACCGAGGGGGGCCAAACTTCAATTTAGTCACACTTGATTCACTACTGTGGTTGATAGGTCTATGCAAGGTATTTGCCAGGAATTCGTTTGATTGAGAATCTAAGAATTTAAAATTGGCTTCTTTTGAACTTAACAAAATATCTCCCTAGGAGCCCTGGTATTTTATTTTTCTTTAAATTGATTAAACACAGCTGAGAAAAAATTAAACTAAATAAAAAACCGTTTCTTGAAATTTATTAAAATATCTCCTCTAGGGTTCATGCAGATAACCAATTATCTTTTAGCCAATTTACACTTATCTTTCCAAATTTATTCGACTCAGCTGAAGGGGAAAAAGTCTCTTAAAACCTATTACAAAATCTCATGCAGGTACACCGTAACTGTTCAAGTCCAGCTAATGCTGGCTTGCTCTCCGGCCTTAACGCCAGCAACCTGCGGCTGGTCGTGAGTTTCCCCCGGGCTCTGCCCGGTTTCCTTTCAAAATAATACTGGCCACCGTCGTATAAGTGAAATATTCTTGAGTACGGCGTAAGGCACCAATCAAATGAATAAATAAATATACCGTTACCTTCCTGTATAACTATGTGAAAGTTAATATATAAAAAAAAAAATACTAACTGCGTGTATTTGGTGTACACTCGGTCGTACAGACATTTCTGCCTGATGCGATGTGTCGTAAATAAAACCTGAAGTCATTATAAATGCTGCACATGTAATCGGAGAGGCCTAAATCGATTTGCTTCAAGAACTTCTGTTTTATTTTATTTTATTTTTTGTTCAAATCCTCCGTAGGCTATACAAAATGGGAAGAATTCAATTTGCCACCATGAGTATACCAGGTTTTGAAATATGGTAACTTCATATTCATTGTTATACTGTTCCACACTTCACCCCCAAAAGCTTCCGGGGCGTACAAAGCTTACCCCCACCCTGGCGAAAAAAAATTTTTCACAGTGGTTGCGTTTTGTATGTATTGCGACATATGCCTATAAAGAAATAGTTCATCGGCTACTCGGTACCACAGTTAATACATGCAGGTAAATGTAAACGTTTGCCTGTGTACTCATAGGCCTACGTGTATACACAGGCTATAGACCGTTGAAATGACGACGAAAACAGTACGCCCTACACAACGGAGAACCCACATGCTTTCATTGCTTTACACTAATTCACTAGGAAGTACACAAAGGACCGGCGCAGAAAACACTGGGAATAAAATTAGATTCTTCTTTCCCTCTTCACAGATTTCTATATGCGCAAGAGAACAACACACAACCTCGGTATTTGCTACTGATCTATAAATACGCGACACACCAGCAAGGTTTGAACTCTGACCTCGGGCGAATTGAACTCTCTCCAATCCCAGCCAATCAAAATGTAATGGCGGTGAGGTCACGTGAATGGTGTTTCGTGGCGTGCTAGCTGCTGTTGAGGCAGCCAGGGGCGAAGGACCACAGTGAAGACGCCAGAGCTTACATGAGCTCGTTCACACTAAATATCGCCTTATAGCTGTCAGATTCGATCCGAATCCATGGGCTAGGGTATTAGCTACACTATGACTATCATACTTTTTCTCGTAGACACGAGTGCTTCGATGAATCAACGCACATATCTGGGGAACACCCTTTTAGACGCCGCAAAAGCTTCAGTAGAGACATTTATGAAGGTAGGCCCTTCAAACTAGACACGTTCGCTACATGTATTTTTTTACATTTTTCTCCGATTTTGTCTTATAAGTTGTTTTCGTGTTTTATTCAGTTGCGGGGTCGAGATCCGCAAAGCAGATGGGACAGATTCATGCTGTTGACCTTCGAAGATCCACCAGCGAATATCAAGGTAGCGTATTTTTCCGCCATACGGGAGTTAAAGCGAACTTTAGGCGTCCAAACTTGGGCAGTTATTTACAGGGTAGTTGTAATCCGTTTTAGGCACATTTGAGGTAGTTAGAGATCCGTTCTGGTAGCGTTTTCCGCCAGATTTACACAGACAAAATCTTTCCTGTCTACCTCCGCCATTTTCTTCTGCAGCTCGATTGTCTGATGCATGCTGGGAATAATGTTCACATGCTAAGCAACCAGTGGCTAATTAATATTCATGAGCGCACCTCTGTCAAGCCTTTTTTTTGGTAAGGCGTTGCACAGAAAATAAAATGGCGAAAATGAATTGAAGAGAAAAATTAATTTCTTGACTGAAGTTTCAAAAACCAAATATTCATTTCTTGCAACCTTTGAAGAAGGTTTATCACTTCTTGACTTCAGCAGATTTTTTTTTACCAATAATATTGAATATAGATATTAGTTCTCAGAGTTTATTGATCTTTCCCTTTCTTTTGCTATATTTTAGGCTGGATGGAAAGAAAACCATGCTACATTTATATCAGAGTTGAAAAATCTGCAGTGTCACGGATTGTCAACTATGGGCCCATCCCTGAAACATGCTTTTGACTTGTTAAATGTTAATCGCATGCAATCTGGTATAGACACATACGGACAGGTAAGATATATGGGAGGTACTGATCATTAAGTATACACATGTACATTAAGTAGTAATGTAAACTGTCCAAGGTAAAACACACTAATTAGAAATATATATATATATATATATTGACCCTTTTGTTTACTTTGAATATTGCACCTGTTACTAACATAGACCAAGATAAATTTTCACATGTGGGAACAATTAAATGGAGAACAGAAAAAAGTACATAGAGAAGTTAAACTTAAGGTTGTATCAGATTCTTTACAAAATCTTAAATCCTTAAACATATGAAAGACTCATCCTTGTTGCAAGTGGTGGTTCTGAAATTTTTCTTTATTATGAATTAGGTTGTGCAGTAAAACTGCTGTTTAATGTCCGATACTTAGCTAACATGTACACTGGAAACAGTTGTCTCCCCTTGACTTGAAATTTAAAAACTGAACAGTACTTAATTAAGTTCAGTAAAGGGCAGCAAATCTCAGAAACCCTAAGACAGTACTGCTCTCTACCTGCTTTACCAACATAAATTGTCATGAATAATGAAAGCTAACATCGTTATTCATGTAGGTTGAGGGCACTGTTGATT
The DNA here is from genome assembly GCA_016165875.1 of Acanthopleura granulata. Lineage (NCBI taxonomy): Eukaryota > Metazoa > Mollusca > Polyplacophora > Chitonida > Chitonidae > Acanthopleura > Acanthopleura granulata. The sequence continues at coordinate 13,818,328 of JABBOT010000011.1, read as the reverse complement.
TAATAGCATGCTACATTGTGACAGCTTTGAGGAGACATCTTGCGATCTTCCGATGCGAATTTCTTCTGAACTGTTACAGGGAAGATGCCCATATTTTTTGGAGCCAGCTGTAATTATTGTGTTGACAGATGGTGGAAAGTTAACTACACAGGGTGGAATACACCAAGAGGTGAGTTTCAGGAATTACATGTTACTGGAAGAATGTTCTTCACCGTGTTGTCAAGGTGCATTTCATTCGTAACAACAGGCCACAAGAAATATTGGGTTAAAAGAGCAGACGACAATTAGATGTAATATTCATCATCTTAAAGTCCATAGTGGGAAGGTCTGCCAGCAGCCTGGGGATGGTTATGGGTTTCACCTGGGCTCCACCTGGTTTCCTCAGTCTTGATTCGTATTTTATTTTGTATTAAAAAGTGTAAAAAAAAAAAAAATACTGTGATCACCATGTTTGGAATCTGCACAATATGTTCTCAGGCCTTGGTGTTGCTGCAGATCTTTTGTGTTGTCTTACATGAAGTTCTCAAGATGTACTTGACTCCAGCCAATTGGCCCTTGACCAGTGACACAAATTTAATAAAACATGCTGTGACAGTGAGAAAATGTGATGTAAACACAAAAACATACAACTGATGTAAAGGTATGAAAAAGAAACGTATTTTTATGTACGTCATCCATGTACTGTGATAATGATACCAGAAAAGGAAGAATGAAAACAGTTTCTGGAAATTTTAGAGCGGGAAAGACATTTTTATGATTATTGTTTTACACAACAAATGTCATGAATTTTACAGTGTATGTGTAATAAAATGTATGACTTCCTTAGTCTGTTGTCGTTCGTGGGAAGGTCTGTCAGCAACCTGTGGATGTTCAAGGTTCGTGCCCAGTTTCCTCCCACCATAATGCAGGACGCCTTCCTATATGTGAAATATGCTTGAATACTGTGTAAAACACCAATCAAGTAAAATGTAAACAAATGGTTACAATCATTCCTTTCCAGTTAAATTTACCCATGACCTCTACTGTCCCGGGCAGTGAGTTAACGAAAGAACCTTTCCGTTGGGATCAACGGATATTTGGCCTCGTCATTAACTTACCTGGGTCTTATCCAATGGAAAACCAGGGCCCAACCTACATTCCACTAGCAGAAAATTGTCCACTGGACGCCATGTGTGAGGTCACGGGAGGTGAGTGTTTTTTAACTTTAAGGAAACACTGATGTTTTAACGAAATATGTAAATGATCTGAACTTTGGCCCAACAAAATGCAGTTTTGGAAGCCAGTTGATGTCCTAAAAGGTTGTATTTCGTATTGATACTTACATTTTTCAAGTAGGACATCAACCTGCCTTCCTAAATTGACAACAAATTTTCACTTATTTAGCGTTTAAATCTACTTTCACGCTCAGTTATAACTCTCAACGAACATTATGCCATACAATACGTGTAGCATGTATTAATAACTGCTCCAAGCCAACCTCTGTGTTCATTTTTGAGAATTTGTGCAGTGCATTAGTGGAAAGTTTGCCTGGAAAGCAAATGCATTTTCTTATTATGCCTGCGTTTTATATTATTATTCAGTCAGTTAGCACGCTATCGCAGCACAATGACCCGAAGCCTCCCACCAATGCAGTTCATGCTGGCTTCCTCTCCGGCCTTAAGTGGGAAGGTCTGCCAGCTACTTGTGGACGGTTGTGGGTTCCCCCCATGCTCTACCTGGTTTCGTCCCACTATAATGCTGGCCGCCGTCGTATAAGTGAAATATTCTTGAGTACTGCGTAAAATACCAATCAAATAAATAAATACATAGATATATTATTATTCCAGTCCTGCCCGTTAGAAGCTGCAAGTAGCATATTACCTGTATCTTGCCCTTATTTGTCATTCATTTATTCCAAGTTGATGCTACATCTTGAGGTCTTGTTAATCAGCTGCAGTGAATGAAGATTAGTGAAAAACATTAAACGATAAAACTGTATCCCTATTGACAGTTTTGAGAAATAACCACAAAGGCAGGAGCTATTGGCCCTGAATTATGAGTGAACAGCTTGTTAGTGGAAATATGATAGAGCATAGAATTTTTTTTTTATTTAAGTACTTGCAGAGTGAGTAGATGAATTGGACTTACTATTATATTTTTATTTAAGTGATTTCTTTTCCATTTTAATTTTATTTTCCTGTACTTAATTCTTCTCAGTACTGATGAATTTGTACATTTAGCCCATTTCCGTAGATGGAGTTTTCCATTCATTTTTTGCTGAATCATTCTGGGATTGCCTTATGACTTACATCTATTCTTGTCAATCCTTCCATAGGGCGTTCATACCTAGTGACATCTCAGCGAATGCTGAACGCGGCCTTAGAGTCTCTAGTCTCCAAGGTCCAGAGCGGTGTGGTTATAAACTTTGAGAAGATAGGGCCTGACCCCCCTCCTGTGAATGTGGATGGTAAGATGGTGGCGCACAGAGTCATGTGTTTCTGTTTTTCAGACCCTAAAAACAACTACAGTGATATTTGATTTATAATACTCAATCAAGGCGGGGATGGGAGGAGAGGCTGGGGAGTGGGTGGGTGCTATAAGGCTCTCTGGTTTGGGGATTAGCGTATTAGTGCAGCACAATGACCCAGGAGCCTCTTGCCAATGTGGTCGCTATGAGTGATGAACCCAGCTCATTTTTGCTCTCTCAGGTAGTACTTGTTTCATTATGCCCAACAAAAGATGTTACGCATTCAAAATTTTAAATGATATCTCCATGTCTCTGCTTTTGAACATTTTTGAGTGTTATTTAGTGTTTAATATGTTTGTGTGGTCCCATGTCATAATTCTCTGCTTCGATAGTTGTTGAGGCCTGGACTTCCCTGCATATTATAGCCTGGCGGTCATTGTGTACAGGGGCCTCCGTGGCTCGGTCTGCTAGCACGCTATCGCAGCACAATGACCCGAAGCCTCCCACCAATGCGGTCGCTGAGAGTTCAAATCCAGCTCATGCTGGCTTCCTCTCCGGCCGTAAGTGGGAAGGTCTGCCAGCAACCTGCGGATGGTTGTGGGTTTCCCCCGGGCTCGGCCCCGGTTTCATCCCACTATAATGCTGGCCACCATCGTATAAGTGAAATATTCTTGAGTATGGTGTAAAACACCAATCAAATAAATAAATATATAAATAAATCATTGTCTCCATGAAAAATTAGTATATGGCAATAAGCAACAATCAAAGAAAAATGAAAGGCCCAAGGCCAAGTTATGATCCTTTATTGATTGGAATTTTCTCTCTTTGTTCTTTGCTAATAGGTAAAACCGATATGAACGGTGATATCAATGGAATATCAAAAGGTAAGTAATGAGAACAGAACTGAGCATGCTATGTGATTGGTTCTGTCGTTGTTGATCAAGAGTTCATTCCTCTGACTGGTCGTACATTTAACTTCATACAACACTGACCCCAAAACTCTATATTTAGCACCATTAAAAACACAAGGGTGAAGAGTGTTTACCACCATTGAAAATGCACAAGTCAAGCGTGCAGTGTACATAACATAACAGAGATATCCAAATAAAGAGACATCCAAATAAAGTGTTGCAGTGTTTCTAGGTAGATAATAAGGAAAGTAAAGTAAATAAGGAGTAAATAAGGAAATGCATGTGAATCAACAAGTCATACATGGACGACATAGGTGCGCTCAAGAAATCCTTAGTATCAAATGTTGGCGAAAACATTTGCTTCATCTTCAGTTTTCTTGGTGCTAACTGTATTTTTACGTGATAGGTTTTAATGGTCTTTCTGCTGAAGATTAGTTTATTTTATTTGTCCTTCACTGCAGTGGATTTTGTGGCTGAACCGAAAGAAAGGCTTTGTTGTGAAAAAAATGTTACTTGTATTTGTATTTGACGTAAGAAAAAAAAGTGTACTTCAGAGGCAAGTAAATTTCATGAGAAATCATTACTTTGATGCTGAAAGTTGCAGTAAATTTTTACAGAAAGATATCACCCCACATGTACTGTCGCGACGTACCTCAGAACACTTTTCTAGGATCGGTAGAGCTCTCAGGACAAGACAAAGTGAGCAACTCAGTTACGCGGAGGTGGTTAGAGCTCTGGGCGATGCGGTCGATGTGAGTTCAAGTCCAGCTCAAACTGGCATCATCCCCGCCCATATGTGGGAAGGTCAGCCAGCAACCCGCGGATGGTTGTGGGTTTTCCCCGGGCTCTGCCTGGCTTCTTCCCACCAAAATGCTGGCTGTCGTCATATGAGAGAAATATTCTTGAGTACAGAGTATAACACCAATCAGACAATTAAATAAGTAAACTTAGTCATGGACGGAGTTTGTGGTCAGTTACAGTGTTTTAATGCCTCAGATTCATCTACGTATACTGGTATGTTGGTTTTTTTTGTTTTTTTCACAGAGAATCGTGATATGAACAGACAAGATATGGGTGTGTTGATTTTACCCAATGGCATGGAAGAGAAAAAGCGATCACTCACGCCACAGCCGACAAACACAGGCTGGTACAACTGTCGCCGTCTGATCTACGTTCCAAGGTCGGCACAGAAAGGCTACTCAGTCGGACATTGGCCAATCCCAGAGGCCTTCTGGCCAGATCTAAACAGTCCAACATTGGTAAGACTTACACGCTCTTGTTAAAGACTTCGGTCAGTTTACTCCAGTGAGTTCAGTTTCTTTCACTCATATACCTGACTACTGTTATATTTAAAGGAAAAATTCTGCATTGCAGCCTTGAACACACTTGACAATATACAAATAATACTTCACAGTTGATTTAGAACTGAAGAAATATAACATGAAGTTAGAGGCTCTTTATGAGTTTACTGCTCATAATTTTGCTTGATTCTGATTGATTCATGCACCGTAGGGCCTCTTAGGGAATTTTTTGTGTGTGTGTGTATGTATGTTATTTGATTAATTTCTTATCAGAAAAAAACTTGAGTGTTGTCATCAAAAGTATTATTTGTGGTCTTCATGTACTTTTGAAAGTGATTTATGAAAAGTTTTTGAAAGCCAAACATCAGGTGAAAAACAGTACATGTCTCTTTACCTCATTGCCTCCTATCTTTTAACATTAACTTGATGTCTTTTACCATGGCTGTTCATTTACTTTGGTTGTACAAGACCACATGAAATCCTACTTGGGAGATCTTTCAGCTACATGGGGGATCTACTTGGGAGATCTTTCAGCTACATGGGGGATCTTTCAGCTACTTGGGAGATCTTTCAGCTACATGGGGGATCTTTCAGCTACTTGGGAGATCTTTCAGCTACATGGGGGATCTTTCAGCTATGGCCAGATTGATTTTGTTATTAGTCAGACTTAAAACAGTTTATTTTGATTTTTTGATTTCAGCCACCTCGTTCAGCTCAACCCGTTCTGAAGTTCAGCTGCACGTCATGTGACCCGATGGTGATAGAAAACTTACCATTTGACAAATACGAGTTAGAGCCCTCACCCTTGACCCAGTACATCCTAGAGAGGAGAACTCCGAGTGTCTGCTGGCAGGTAAGGATTGCCATAGATTATAATGTTCAGAAATATTTTGATAAATGATTTGATTGTCCCGAATTAAAGGTACATTTGGGCATCCGTGGCGGAGGGGGTTAGCGCGCCAGCAGCCAGGAGCCTCTCACCAATGCAGTCGCTGTGAGTTCAAGTCCAGCTCTTGATGGTTTCCTCTACGGCCATATGTGGAAAGGTCTTCCAGGAACGTGGAGAAGCTGTGCCCAGTTTTCTCCCACAATAATGCCAGCTGTTTTGGTATAAGTGAAATATTCTTGAAGTACAGCATAAAACACCGATTGAGTAAATAAATAAAAGTACACTTCAAAAAGTGAAAATAGTGGAGAAAGTGCAATTATGTTTTTTTGCATTAAAGTTTGAGATAAGGGGCCAATTTCATAAAACTCTGAACTGATACATTTCCCCGTAAACGACGCCATGTCATTGCGTTACGATACAGACGGTGTGTATTTAAGGAGAAAAGCATTTTTTTTTTATGAAATTGACTCCTGGACCTTTTCCATATATGGCTTTAACTGCACACAAATATTTGGAAGTTCATGTAGAAAATCTTTAGCACTAACATAGTGTGCATGTGCAGTTCCATTCATTCCAAATATGTTACTACCTTTATATGTCTTACCAAGTAACAAATTAGGTTCCAATTTATAATTTACTTCATAGAGTTCATTAAATATATTTGAGTATTTTTTGTGCGCCTGCTTTCCACATCTGGTTGCGCCTTGTGCAAAAATCAATTTGACCAGGCTCTGCCCTGTTTTCTCCTGTCATAATGCTGGCTGCTGTCATACAAGTGACATATTCCGTATAAGTACAGCTTGAAACTCTTATCAGATAAGTAAATAAAATAAATTCTTTTATCATTTTTTTTTCTTGCCAGGTATTCGTGACAAACAGCGCGAAGTACAGTGATATTGGTCATCCATTTGGTTATCTCAAAGCCAGTAGTAACCTGATGTGTGTCAACTTGTTTGTACTGCCTTACAACTACCCTGCCCTTCTACCTCTGCTAGGTGAGTTATGAGCAACAGTGCTCTTGGAGAAAACTTTTTACATTTTTGGGGGGTATCATTTCTTCAGTTCATCTCCTCTGTTTATTCCAATGACAATGCTGGATAATTAAACTCAATCAATAAACCCACCTCTTTCATAATTATTATTTATTAACTTCTTATCCCCTCAGCACTTTTTTAAGATTGCATAGATGTTAGCGTACTATGGGCAAACCTTGCTATTTTGGCCAAAAATTACAGCCTGCTCTAAACTTAAAAAAAACAGTCTATCCACATAAAATGGTCAATTGGCATTTTAAAAGGCCTTTAAAAAAATATCTTAAAAACATCTTTGTTTATCTTCCAAATTTTCTTTGACCTAAAAGTTCCATTGCCTAGGAACATTTTATTTGATGCTGCACTTGTATTTATGATGCATAGGTACTGGAATATTTGAACATGCGTTCTAAGTTGCCTGCTTAACTGCTTAATTTACGTTAAATACATCCACTTGTCGGAAGTTGAACTGAAGAAAAGATATCCCAGGAAATGGGGCTGGATTCACAAACTCCTGTTCGTGTTTCAAACACGTACATGTAAGTACCGTAGCGACGTAATGCCTACAGTGCTGGTTGTCATGGCGATAACATGCACATAACGCTACACAGGTGCTTGGTGATTTTGGCCCCAGGTTGGTCTGTTTCACCTCAGTATACATGTTTGTTTTTCAACCTGGTTATCTCCCATGAATTTACTCCTGAACCTTTCTAATTTTTTTCCTTGATGTCAAAAAATGACGCTCTGCTTTCTTTTTCTTCCAACTGTGGCGTCTTGCGACTGTAGCGTCGTCATGGCAACCAGAGGAGTGATCCTGCCCATATCTGGTGCACCCCTGTCATCACCACAGGCAGCACTGTGATTGGACAAGGGTACAAAGTGAGACATGGCAAGTGAGAGCACTGGTTTGAAAACTAAAATTTGAAATCATTTGTGGGATTTTTCTCAGGCTGTATTAACACACATGTATACGTTGTTGTGTTTTTTTGTTTCTTTTTGTTTTCTTTGCCATGAAGGTAGCCGTCACAGAGTTCAGCTGTACAATAACTGTCACACAGTCCAGCTGTGCAATAGCTGTCACACAGTCCAGTTGTACAAAGCTGTCACACAGTCCAATTGTACAATAGCTGTCACAGTATTCAGCTGTAAAATAGCTGTCATGCAATTCTGGTGTACCGTGATTTTCACATAGTGCAGTTGCACAATGGCTGTCACATAATTTAGCTGTAAAATAGCACTCAAATGCAAATTTGGTGTACAGTGGTTTGCCAGACAGTACAGTTGTACAATAGCTGTCACTTAGTTCTTGTGTACAGTGATTACCAGCCAGTTTAGTTGTACCATGTCTGTCACACATTTCGGCTGTAAAATAACTGCCACACTGTCCAGCTGCCCAATAACTGCCACACGGTTTGGCTGCACTGTACATTTGTAGCTGCCACACTGTTTTGCTGTATGATAGCTTTCACACAGTTTCACTATACAGTGCTGAGTTTTTGCAGTGTAAAAGCTGACACACTTCTCATCTGTAAATTACACTTAGCTGTGGCTGATTCTAATTTTGGTAGTGGTATATGTAACCCAGTAGCCAGCCACTAGCCCCCAATCGGTTTGCCTGGGGTGGGCCCGTGGAATGGATGAACAGAGAAAAAAACTTGCCTACTTATTACAGTGTTCAGTAATTGCACACATATTCCCTCACATGATGAATGCTAAACCAGTCAGGGTGGAATGGATGAGCTGAGAAATGAATTTTATTGCAGCTGTTGGTATGTATGTATGGGTTTAAGGTCGTAAACAACAATGAGTCTGTACAATGTATATATACTTTTTTCTTGTGTCAGGGCGAGTCGATGCCAAAGTGCTACCATCACTGGAGCATCAAGCCAAAGACACCAGACATGACATCCCATGCAGTCATATTTATACTGACACCTGGGCTGACCAGTCCTGTTTCCTTGCTGCAACCTCTCAGTACTAAGCACCAAGCAAGTGCACTTATTGCCAACTATATGTATAGGTATTTTCACTCGCATGATGAAGGACAAATCAGTCATTGAGGAAAGGAGGAGCTGAAAAACTTATCTACTTCTTACAGGTGTCGGTAACTACATGTGTAGGTGAGTGTGTATTCCCTCACATGATGAATGTTAAACCCATCAATGTGGAACACTTGAAGTTTACTACAAGCATGCTGGTGGTGAACTATTGGCTTGCCAGTTTGAACCATTGGTCTGCTTGGTGGTGCACTTGCACATGTGCCTCTGTAAACTACTTGACACACAGGTCTGGAACGCCTTGGTGGCCTAGTGGTTAGAGTGTCTGCCTCGGAGTAGGGAGATCTGGGATCAATCCAGGGTGAGGTCATACCAAAGGCTTTAAAAACGGTACTTGTTGCTGCTTCACTTGCGCTCAGCACTGAGAGGTTAGAGCAAGGACACAGGACTTGTGGCCCCACTGGTAGTATAATGTAACAGGGTGGGAAGTCATGTCTGTGAATTCTTCGGCATGATGTTCAAGTGGCGACTGGACTCTGGCCACGTGGACTCGCCTTCCACAAGACGACACTTCTGAACAGCAATGCTTGTTGCTCAGTTCTACCAAGGCATCCACATTGTTCACCCATAAAGCCATTGTTACCATGTTGCCATTAAGGGAGTTAAGATGTGGTGACATTAACATGATGCCCGTCTGTGCTGCGTATGGTGTTGTTTCCTGGCACAGTTGGGCAAATCAGTGCAGTTTAACATACATGTATGGAAGTGAACAATATGATATTGTCCAGTGTTATTGATTTGTATTTCCTGAAATACAATTATTCGTCACAGAGCGTTATGTAAAGTATGTCAGAAAGTCAAAGTATATTTGGACATGCACAGACCTGGGTTATAATGCACTAATTCTCCCCAGGGTGCCATGAAGCATCAGCATCACAACACAAAGGGACAATCAGAAGGACATCAGAGTAGTTATTTTTCTTACTCCTGCAGGAGTAATAGTGCAGTTCACGTTGCTGTGTTACACATTCACAGACAATGTACAGGCATCTCTCACATCACACGGTTCAGCACATGCAGTACTGTTTACACTGTCACATATGTCAGTCATAGTGGTGGATAAATTTATGAATCAGTTCTTCAAGTTTTGTCATTTGCCCACAGATGATTTGTTCAAAGTTCACAAGTCAAAGCCTAATGCCAAGTGGACCCAGCAGTTTGGGAACTACCTGAAGACCATGCCTGTCTACTACTCTGGGGTGAGTTGTTAACTGTAACCACTAGTCCTGGTAGTTACGACTGTAGCAATTCCAGTTTCAGAAGTGTGTTTCAAATAAATGCATATCAGGGTATAGTAAGGCTTAGGCCATCCTTGAAAAACTTATTTAAAACAATTCACATGGTGAGGAAAATATAAAAAAAAACTTCTCAGTATACCAATAAAAATTTAGGAGTAGGGCTCCATTTGAGAGGTCTGTCTGGTTATGCCCAACTAACATATTTTTAAGGATGGTTTTAGCGTTTGGCTGAAGGCCCATTGTACCAGACTAATAAAGAGAGTGGGACTTGACGCAAGGTCATTATCCCAAGGTCACCATAGCACAAAATCTTCACTGCCTATTCTGGGTCATAACTTTTTAATGACAACTTTGTATAGGCTTATACTTTACACAAATGGTCCTTATGCCAGGAGGGTGTGTCATGACCTTGAGCCAAGGTCATTAGCTCAAGGTCAAGGTCACCATAGCACTTTTCATTAAAATTTTGGTTCTGGCCATAATTTAAAAACGATAAATTTACAGAAGCTTATGGTTTACACTAATATTTCTTAGGTCTGGAGGGTGTGCCTTGACCTTGACCCAAGGTTATTTATGTCTAAAGGTCATGACCTCCACCTAAAAGTCTGTCCATTTCTCTCTCTGTTCCCTTGTCTACGTCAAGTTCTCCAGGCCATATCTTCTCAGCAACTTATGCTTTCCACAAACATGACAGATGTTCCTTATGACCAGGGCGTCATGACCTTTACATCTTCACTTGCTGCTCCAGTAGGGGTAGCAAGCCAACAACTTGCTGCAAGTGTATGTAGTGCCCGTTTACGAGTGCCCTATTTCAGTTATATTCAGGAATGATTAAATATAGAGTGAAGGGAATGTATTTTTAAAACGGTTACATAGACTGGTTATGTGCTTTGTGATTGATCATGCTGACGTGAGTAAATTATTTATTTATTATTTTATTTGATTGGTGTTTTACACCATACTCGAGAATAGTTCACTTTTTACAATGGCGGCTGGCATTAGGGTGGGTCAGGGAGGAAACCGATTGGAGCCTAGGGGAAATCTACATCCATCTGCAGGATGCTTGGCAGACCTTCCCATGCATGTACGACTGGAGAGGTGGCCTACATGAGCTGGGCTCGAACTCACAGCGGTGATTTTGGTCAGAGGCACCTGGGTCATTACTCTGCAAAAACAAATTACACTGGATAAACTGAATTCATGTATGCCAATGTGTTTTCAGCCATTACGTAGAGCATTGAATGCGATGGGAGCGCCCAATCTCATTCCGGAGAACATGGATAACTGTCTAAGTTACAGCGTCATTTCATATCTCAAGAAGTTAAAAAACCAGGTGAGTTTGTGCAGGCATTGTTTGTAACGATTATCCGGCTTTGTTATATTATATTTGGCCTTGTTATATACTAGTGATGAAAAATTATGACAAAGGTGACACTGATTACCTGTGTGGTGAAAACTGTCTACAAATATGATTTGCAGAAGTGTGAAATTGTTCACCTGACAAAGTCACATTCCTGTTTATTATTTATTCACATGAATTTATTTCAGAAGTTCACTGTTTAGTTCTGTATTAAATAATTTTTCAACAGGATTCTGGTTTTAGTTTGGGTAGAAGAAATTTGTACATTCTTCTTATTTTCCTACCAGGCCAAGATTGAAATGGACAGACTGGTGGCATCTGTGGGTCAGAAGGTTCCTGCGTATGAAGGAATTAAAGTTGTGTCAAGGTAAATAATCTCTCATTCCATGTCAAATCAGACAAAAAAAAAAAATTTTCATTGCACTGACACCCTGGGAAAATTCTGAATAGACAAAAGCCTAGGTAGGAAAACCGGTGTAGATGGGTTTTCAGATCACTCCTTTATTGGCAAATGCATGGAGACCTCTCTCCTATTACAATATGTATCATTACATTTTGTGTAAGGTAGTGTAATGTAATGAATATGTGTCATTACATTTTGTGTTGTAATGTAGCGGTCACAAAATTGGGTCCAATGTTTACTAGATTTTACGCCAAGGCAGTTGTGCTTGAGTAAGAGTGTTTCCCTATGAACAGATCTCAACTACCAAGTATATATATGATATCCCCCATAATTATATGAAAAAAAAAGGGGTGGGAGGTCTAAGCATTTACACCTAGCGCATCTCTGGTTTAGGACACACCAATTTAAATTGTTGTTTTAAGGGCAGAACAGATCTTGTTTTCAACTTCATAGGAGGAAGGTATAAAATCTGAGTTTGGGAGAAATGTGGGCTCTCCTGACTGGAAAAAGCCTTGGAAAATCATGGAAAACATCAAAATCATAAACACATCACAATCGAAGAAAATTTAAAAAAGATGGATTTTCTGTTATATTTTTATTCCAATTTTTGATATTCTAGTATCAGCTTGCCCATACAAGACAAAATAAAGTTAGGGTTGCCTCATTTCCAAAAAAAAAGGAAAAAAAAAAACCAGTAAACAAAAGTTTACACAAGAAGTTTGTGTATTTATATGACCCTGGGTTATGTGTTTCAGGAGCAAAACCTCTATCCTTCAGAGAAAGGATTTTAACCAAATGCTGCAGAACGCAGGAGGCAGTATGGCTAATCTGAAACAGGAACTCACTGAGTTCAACAGTTTCCTGTTGGGAGTGGAAGACAAGTCGGTTCATCCACAGTATTACAGGTATGTTATCCATCAGTCTCAATAAAATCAGGTGGTGTGGCCGCTGCGCTGTGGGTTCATTGAATTAACCAATCCGTGGGCTGCTTCTTGATCTCAGGCAGGAACTCCAGACATGGCCGATTATCGCTCTGACAGACCAGAGATTTCTGATCTCAGCGTAAACATGGCGATGAGACCGGCTGGTGTTAATCGTGATAAACGCCAGCGTATGCGCAAAGTTACAAAGGCGTTTTTGTCGGGGTTTACAGTGGAAAAGACACAATTCATGCACTGACCGAGCAGTTATAATACAAGCAGGCTGCTTGGGTAAACATTACATATTCTCGAAGGGCTCCCAGAATTCCTTAGAGGATGATAAACAATGTCCCAGTGTCAGATTGGCTGTGGCATAGTGCACTCAGAACTAAGGATCTGATTTTTAATGAGATTGGTTACCCACCTGTAATGAATGCATACAAATATCGGCACTGCTTGGCTGACAAGGAGATTGACTTTCTGGGCTGAAGCCTCCAGCCTTGGTCACCCTTGACTACAGGATCTGTTGATTGGCTAGTGTAAGAGATAGGCGAGTCCACACTAAGTTGAATCTGAGGTACCTCATTTCTTCAACCTTTTCACATCTCAGAGAGCAATGTTCATTGTAATTTATGTAACATATTAATGTGATTTTGCAGACAAAACTACAACGCTTCTATAAGCAAATGTTGGGGACGTAAGAAAAAAACTGTACAGTTTTATCACTCCGCTCTGAATAATGACCCCTGAATATGGTCAAGTGAACATCTTGCCACTGTGTGAAAAGGTTGAAGAATCCCAGAATAGTAGCTCAGAGGCAACTTAGCCAGGACTCCCTATTTTTGATACTAGACAATCAGCAGTACTTCTGTGTTCACTTGGTGCTACTTTTTGTAATGCATCGGGATATGAAAATATGGCAAACTTTTACTTCATACAGTTTATACCACATGACTAGAATCTAAAAAATTGTTAGACAGGATATGGTGTCAGTTCAAGTCTACAAGTCAGTGGGACAGATTTCACCTCTGTTGACATCTTTGAGGTGAAATTTGATCTACATAGTAGATGTATCTCTTACAGTGTAGTACTGCAACATAGCCCTTCGGTTTTCTAAAATATATGCAGTAATATTAATAATAATAATAATCTTTTAAGTTCTGTACCAAAACCCTTTTGACATTCCTTGTGGCATTACTATTGTTATATGGTCTTCATTGCCAGAAACACTTGTAACATTAAATTCTAGTGTCGTCTGTGTTATCAGAAAAACTTGCAACATTATGTTGTTATGCTCTGTTTTCAACAACAGAAACCCTTACGACATTCCTCGCAGCATTCTGCTGGATCAGATTGCCAGGATGAGGGCGAACTTCCTCCAGACAACAACAACCAACACCAAGCTTGTCGATGAAGGTGAGACCAATATAAGAGGAACATGTATTTATTTATTTACTGGACTGGGGTTTTATGCAGCACACAAGACTATTTCACTTACACAACAGCAGCCGTCATTATGTTGGGAGGAAACCAGACAGAGCCCAGGTGAATCCCACAAGAGAAATAGGCCAAGTACATGGTAGGGTGTCTTTCACATTGCAGTGAGGCAGCACTAGAAATATGTGAGCGTATAGAAGGTCCCTATAACAGATATAAAAGATGAAGACCACATTAAACCCTGTCTAACAAACACCTTTTTCATGGTGTATACTTTTGTTGACTTATTTACATGTATTTTATTGTTGTTTAACGTGATGCTGAAGAACAGCAGTGAGTTCCCAGGGTAAACCACTAACCTTTGGCAAGTTACTGACAGACTTTTCCACATGTGATGTAGAGATGCTGCATATTATGAAAACTTCACAGAATGGCTCTGTACCGTGAGGTGGGCTCTCCCAAGATGTATGAAATGTGCAATATTTGTGATAGAAGCATGGTTCTGTTGATATACCAGAAAATTGTATTGTGTCTACATGCACCTATAATTAATGTACCATAAACTGACTTATTGGGCTGACTGGGTATTATGAAAATTCTACTGATGCATTACAGATTGTCCCGCTAACCCACTTGTCTTTTATATCATTGCTTTTAGAGCGATCATCTGAGTGTCAATAATCATAGTCTAGAATTGGAGAAAAACAAGTCAGTATTTTAGTTTAAATGTCAACACGGTGTCATGACGGTGTTTGTTTTTCCCTTAGATCACCTCCACAGTATACCTGTGCAACAGATGGGGAACTACCAAGAATATCTCAAAAGAATGCCACAACCATTACGAGAATTGGAGACGGCCCCTGTTAGGCAGCACATGTTTGGTAACCCATTTAAAGTTAATAAGGTAAGCCCATTGAAAAACATTTCTATCAGCATGCTGATGGCTATCTGCCTTTTCAGATTTTCTAATTCGCTGTGTAATGAAACATTTTTTAATACTTCTGGACACTTTCATATCCCGCACACTGGCTTGCTCTCCAGTCATATGTGGGAAGATCTGCCAACAGCCTGCAACTGGTCATGGGTTTCCACAGTACCCTGCTCGATTTCCTCTCACAGTAACGATGGCTGTCGTCGAATAAATGAAATTTTCTTAAGCGTGGTGTAAAACACCAATCAAGTGACTAGTCAATCAAATTTTGGCACTTTACTCTGCTGAACTAGTAATTCGAGTTCGGTGGAATTCTTGTAAAAGATTTTGCAAGTAGTGCATAAAAATTCGTGCACAAGTGTATTACTGTACACGCGCTTTGCATGGAATGTTTGGCTTAAGTTTTGTTAATAGATTTTAAGTCTAATTTTGTTTACCAATGAATGACCTTTAATAAAAATTTTAGGAGTTTAGTCTTGCACCATGCCAGTACTCGACAGGCTCTTCTTTCAGGTTTTATTTCATGTCAACTTACATGAATTACATCCCGTGTAATCAGGATTTTGCTGCAGTAAGTTTTAAAAGCAGTTGTTGATATACTTTTAATGAAAATTGGTCTACCTTCTGTTCTTAGAACATTATGATCGATGAAGCAGATGACCCTTTTTTGGGTCAGCCAATCAAACAGAAGAAAACTACGGAGCGAATGCCTCAGTCTCCAGGGCCACGCAAGAGAAAACCAGGTGAGTGAATCAAGGCATTTCGTTTTGGAGCCAGTTCTCTTGCATGTAATACTTGCTACATTGATTGGCATAACTTTTATAATGTATTTTGTGGCAAGGCAACGGTAAGTTCCAAATTGGAATAGAAACAAAACTGAGAATTCCCCCTTCTTTTTTTTGGCTGATCTTAATACTCTTGTGAGCTGTCTGCTTTTCAAAGCTTTCTGATCATGTAAATATGTCTGTCACAGGGCAAAAAAAAATCTACTGGGACCGTCCACATTTCCTATAAACATGACGGATTACATGATTTTTGTGTTATGGTCGAGAAGCTATTGCAGTGCTGAAACAATGACATCAAGTGCGAATCTTGCATGGTTTTAACATGTTCTCTCCAAGATGTAGCTGAAATACAACCAACGAGGCATTAAACACTAACAGTGTATTCCATTTATGCTAATTCCTTATTTCAGGTCCCTTACCAAAGGACTTCCCAGTGTGGCGGCCATCTTCTCCCTCAGTGGGATCATCCAGTGCAGCTTCCAGTCCTGCCTCCAGTCCTGCTCATAGTCCTGTACCTGATGACCTTGACCTTGGTGAGGTCAAAAAGAGCAAAACTAATAGCCATGGTAACAACAAAGGTAACCCACTAATCTTCCCCATTAACACTGAGCCAAGTCACTAAGAAACTTCCTATACCACCCAAGTGTTGAAGTGGTCAGGTCCATTGAATTTCTGTCGGCCCACATCTGAAATATGTGCGCCTAGGTCAGTGGACAATCCCATTTCTTCTCAGAGGGAGGGAAATGTCTTATAATCTGGCTTTTTAACACCTTTTGTTTTGAGCTGAACACTTTGGCTTGCATTTTGGTTGAAATTGTTGATATTTTATAGTTCACTATTCACTTTTGGTGAATAACCTTATCCCAGTTTTTATTTGATACAACTTACCTGTTTTGGTTAATTACTGAAGTACTTCATCTTAATTAAAGTGATGGAGTTCAGCAGGCTTAGTTTTGACATCCAAGGTAATCCCTGCACCATTTGGTCTTTTTTCCGTATGCGTTGATTGTTTTCAGGCTAGTTTTGACCTAAATCAGACAGATCATCTTGAGTTATCATAGTTAAATAAAACGCTGGGCGATATCAATAATGTCAAATTTAGTCACTGCTCTGGCCACTGTTTTGGAAGATGGAAGGAGAGGAGTTGAAACCCACCTTAGAA
The DNA here is from genome assembly GCA_016165875.1 of Acanthopleura granulata. Classification (NCBI taxonomy): domain Eukaryota; kingdom Metazoa; phylum Mollusca; class Polyplacophora; order Chitonida; family Chitonidae; genus Acanthopleura; species Acanthopleura granulata. The sequence continues at coordinate 13,801,457 of JABBOT010000011.1, read as the reverse complement.
ATCAAGGTGTTGATTACAATTCAGTCCAGTGAGGCACACAGACGTTTTCGTTCACTGTGCCGACTTGGGCCCAAAGCCAAACTGACCACTTTTCTCTTGTAATACACGAGTACAGTGTTACCAATGTGCCCACAAAAGCAGGAATGAACAGATATGGCTTGGATGTGGGTAGTCATTTTTCAGTAGTCTTTTGGCTGATAGGCAAATACAGGCTATAAATTATTACAGTGCAGAAACTTAACTTCTTGCAGTTGGATGTCATCCTAGCCTCCAAACAAACCGCAGTACAGCTTTCTAAAATAATTAGAACTCTTTAACACTTTACTGTAAATGACCTAAAAAATTTTTTTCATGACAACTTTATTATTTAGCAGATTCTGAGAGTTCTGTTGATTTCAGGAACCTATGAGCATAATTTTTTATGTCACACTTTACATATAAATGTTACATGTGTCATAAAATAATTCAATAACTTCTTTTCCAAAAGGGGGGCCTCCGTGGCTCAGTGGATTAGTGCGCTATCGCAGCACAATGACCCGAAGCCTCCCACCAATGCGGTTGCTGTGAGTTCAAGACCAGCTCATGCTGGCTTCCTCTCCGGCCGTACATGGGAAGGTCTGCCAGCAACCTGCGGATGGTCGTGGGTTTCCCCAGGGTTCTGCCCGGTTTCCTCCCACCATAATGCTGGCCGCTGTTGTATAAGTGAAATATTCTTGAGTACAGCGTAAAACACCGATCAAATAAATAAATAAATCTTTTCAAAAATTGCCTTTAAAAACGCACATTTTGGGTGAAACTTTATGTCATTTATCATAATTATATGATTCTTGGAACTTGCGAAAAATAGATTGGTCTGGTAAATGGTGAAATGCTGTGGTAAAAGCTAGTTTTCATCCAACCACAACCTTCGTGACGGAAATATTCTGGAGCACAGCATTAAACACCAAACATCAAAAAAATAAATTACATAATAATAATAATAATAATGAAATACTCGACTTGACAGATGAAGAGCCTGGAGCCTTGGTTATAGACATCACTGATGAACCGCCAGATGCTGCCGAACCCGATCGACACATGAGCAATCACGTGACGGAAAATGACCACAGTGCTAAGGAACCTCCGGCGAAGCGATCAAAACTTGATGGGAGTGGACCGACCAATCACAAACGAGAGTCAGCAATCTGGACGCATAATACACGGTTACGTCACATACTCTACAAGGAGCTCAAGCGACCAGGCAGAAGTAGGTTTCATTGTGCTTTCTTTTTAATTACTCCTCGGCGAATAATGGCCAAGGGGTATTGTTGTAGCTGGGCATCAGTCCGGCTACCTGTCCTTATCCTTGTAAATTGTCTCTTGAACGGTTTCACCAAGTTCACCAAACTTATGCCACATTAACACTTTGGCATGAGGAAGGACCTTGACCTTGACCATTTTCTTCAACGCCATTGGGGTCATCTGAGTTAGATTTTAGGCCTGTAAACACTATGTCCATAATGCTATAGCCCAAGTGCATCAAACTTACACCACACTTACACTTTTGCCTGGGGAAGAACCCTCTTGAATTTCAGCAACGTTGGCCTTTTCAAGGTCATTGGGGTCATTTAGATTAATTTTTTGGAATGGCTTGTATTACAGGGTGGGCAGAAAACCTGATCAGGATGGGAGTGGTGTGGGCAGAAAATCTGACCATGAATGGAGTAGAGTGGGTAGAAAATCTGATCAGAATGAGAGTAGGTGGGCAAAATTCTGATCAGGATTGGAGTAGAGTGGGTAGAAAATCTGATCAGAATGAGAGTGGGTGGGCAAAAAGTCTTATCAGGAAGGGAGTAGGATGGGAAGAACATGTAATCAAAATGGGAAAGGGGTAGGTGGGACACATGATGAGAATGGGAATGAGGGGGTTAGAACGTATGATGAGAATGGGAATGAGGGGGTTAGAACGTATGATGAGAATGGGAATGAGGGGGTTAGAACGTATGATGAGAATGGGAATGAGGGTGTTAGAACGTATGATGAGAATGGGAATGAGGGGGTTAGAACGTATGATGAGAATGGGAATGAGGGGGTTAGAACGTATGATGAGAATGTGAATGAGGGGGTTAGAACGTATGATGAGAATGGGAATGAGGGGGTTAGAACGTATGATGAGAATGGGAATGAGGGGGTTAGAACGTATGATGGGAATGAGGGGGTTAGAACGTATGATGAGAATGGGAATGAGGGGGTTAGAACGTATGATGAGAAAGGGAATGAGGGGGTTAGAACGTATGATGAGAAAGGGAATGAGGGGGTTAGAACGTATGATGAGAAAGGGAGTTGGGGGAGGTTACAACGAATGATGAGAAAGGGAGTTGGATGGGCAGAAAATGTTGAGAGAACCCTATCATACATCATGGAGAGAAGACACTGATGACTGAACTAGAATTTATTCAGCTGAAACTTACTTGCTTACTTCTGTCTCTCTCTTTCCTTTTTCACAGACTACGACAGCCTGTTCAGCAATCTAAATACAGTGCAGGGAAATCTGGAAACAAAAAGAACTTTTGTCAGGGACATTATGCGAGAGGCCAGTCGGTTCAAAAAGCGAGCACTTATTCAAATGCTTGAACAGTTCGAACTGTCCATGGTACGAGTAGAAACCAAGCGCTTGAGTGCCGAGGGTGTGAATAGTGCTACAATTAGTGCTGTGATTAGTGCCACGAACAGTGCTCAGCCAGGCGGACACAACAGCAGGTGACAGAAGACGAACACCTGCAGATAGGAAATGAACATCACCATGGCAACCAGCTAAAAGGCGTGCAGCCTTTTCAACCCGGTGCAGGGTCAGGGTGGTTTTGACAGATGGACGTTACGTGTTGTGATTCCCTTGTTCTTTTATTGCATTCGTAACGGAGAAATGCTTCGCCAAGGAGTTTGATCAACGATACCAGCAGTTGCATATAGCTGGTAAAGGACCTTGTGCTCTTATGGATTATGTGCTTTTAAGGGTAAACTTTCTTCCGGAGATGGAACAAAATCGTGCGTGAGTGCATGACTGAAGAAACACCCTACCTGCAGTTGACCATGTGGACAAAGATGTTGGTTTCCAAACATTCCTGTGATCTCATCCCCATCAGTTTTCTGTTTCATTTTCACTCATTGACAGCTGTAAATCAAATTGTTCCATTGTACAGTTCCATGGTTTCTACCAGAAGTCTTTCAGCTTGATCAGTGGCCACACCTAGTGGGTGGAGCTTCCAGAGCTCTGCTGCACTGACTGAATCTGTTTTTTTTTTTTTGTTCTTTTTTTTATTTACTTGGACGTTGCCATGGATGCTACAGTGCTGTTTTTGAATATTACATGTGTTTGTACATAGACAAAGTTATTGTTACTTGTTTTCAGACCGAAGGAATCCAGATCTGTTATGTTTAAAAAAAATTATTCGAAAATCTACAACCAACCATAGCAGGTGTAAACAGTGTACAAATCCTACATGTACTTACCTCCCCTTCATTTCAAATCATCCTGCCAGGTGGAGACCTCCATAATTCATGTAGGACAGTATAAATTGTTATCTCTTGGATCCCTAATTTGGATTAAGACTTGCACAAGGACACATGGGAAATACTGTGAAAAGTAATTCCAGTAAAATTTAGTCCAGAAAGTTGACATAAACTGAATGCATATACTTTCAATCATCTTTCTTCGTTAGCACTCAGGCACCCTTGTTTTTTCATAACGGGTAACCATGGAAACAAGTTTTAATTACATTGGTGTAACCCTGCAGTTTTAAAGGAACTCTGCAGACCTCCTCCTCCTCCTCTTTCTCTGTGTCACATCATAAGCCATTATCAGCTGAATAAAACATACAGATATTCTCTCTCTGTTGTGTTTAATTTTTAAGAATTTCCTTCTGCTACAATGGAGAAGAACAGGTATGAAATATTTGTTTATTTGATTGTTGTTTTAAGCCACACTTAAGAATATTTCACTTATACAATGATGGCCAGTATGATGGCTGGAGGAAACCAGGTAGAGCCCAGGGGAAACCCGTGACCGTCTGCAGATTGCTAGCAGACCTGTCACATTCAACAGGAGAGGAAGCCAACATGGGCAGGGCATGAACTCAAAGCGACCACTTTTGGTAAGGCTCCTGGGTCATTACTCAGCACTAGCGCAGTGGCCACCTTGGTCACAGAGGCACCCAAAATATGAAATTAATCCAATGACTGAGTGCTGAAATTTATGACATCTGAAAAATTTAAATGTGGCCAAACTGAAGTATTTCAGCTGAGGCCTAGACTTCATGTTTTCATGCTTGTAAAATTCAGACGAATCTGTTTGTAATAGCGACAATGTGTATCTTTTTTTATGGCTAAACTATGTGTACGATATGGTGACTCCAACATGTACTGGGAATTCTTTCTCATGCTAAAGACTTGTTTATTTTTAGTGAATTGAGATTTGGCTACATTTACAATGCTTTCTATACATATTCAGTTTCACAGCAAAGCTCTGACGTGAAGGTTTATCTGTTTTAACTTCTGCCAGCTGTATTTATTTGATGATGTAGCCTTTTACAAGTATGTAAGCCTCCTTTGCCGAAGTGTTTCGGGTGCTAATTTAATACAGCTACGTGAGCCAGGAGTGTCACCAATGCAGTCGCCGGGATTTCAAGTCCAGCTCATGCTGGCTTCCTCTCAAGCCTTGCATGGAAAGGCCTGCGGATGATCGTGGAATATCCCCAGACTCTGCTCGGTTTCTTCCCATCAAACTGCTCTCTGCCATCTTATAAATGAAATATGCTTGTATACAGGCGAAAACCCCAAACAACTAAATATGAAACGATGTACATGGGCCTCCATGGCTAAAATGGTTACCATGCCCATACAGCCTTGTAAACCAAGAGCCTCTCTCCAATGCGGTCACTGCCAGTGTAAGTCTAGCTAATGCTGGTTTCCTCAAGTCTCGGATTGTATGTGGGAAGGTCTACCAGTAATCTTTGGATGGTCATGGTTTTCTTCGGGCTCTGCCCAGTTCTCGTCAACCATGTGCTGGTCATCGTCACGTAAGTAGAATGCATGTGTTCTTGAGTATGACGTAAATAAACAAATACTGCATGTCGAGTGAATACCAGGCTATTTGGGCCTGTAAATCATATAATGTTGAGTTTATGTTGTTGCATATTCATTTTATAAAAACACTTTAAAACCTATAAACAGTAGCACATTAACAGTGGACATGTATGAACCTCATGTATGTACATGTGTAAAGAGAAGGATCAGTGATAGTCTTTCATTATATTGGCCATTGTCACTTGTACGTTTCTCTTCCCCACCGAGGACCCTCTGTTGCTCAGTTGGTTACCGCACTATCCAGTTTCTGTGAGTTAAGTCCACCTCATGCTGGCTTTTCCCTCCGACTGTACGTGGGAAGGTCTGCCAGCAACCCTGAGGATGGTCGTGGGTTTACCTCAGGCTCTGTCCGGTTTCCCAGCACCATAATGTTGACCATGGTATTAAGTGACACTTTCTTGAGTAAGGCATAAAACGCACACAAAATAAATAAGTAAATCATTTCCCGTCATTGTACGAAACCACATTACGCGAGGTTCAACAATTCATGACGCTGCACCCAGCGACATCCTCTGTGACAGGTGCTATACACCAGGCTATGTCACATTTGTGTAAGGCATAAAACGCACACAAAATAAATAAGTAAATCATTTCCCGTCATTGTACGAAACCACATTACGCGAGGTTCAACAATTCATGACGCTGCACCCAGTGACATCCTCTGTGACAGGTGCTATACACCAGGCTATGTCACATTTGTGTAAGGCATAAAACGCACACAAAATAAATAAGTAAATCATTTCCCGTCATTGTACGAAACCACATTACGCGAGGTTCAACAATTCATGACGCTGCACCCAGCGACATCCTCTGTGACAGGTGCTATACACCAGGCTATGTCACATTTGTGTAAGGCATAAAACGCACACAAAATAAATAAGTAAATCATTTCCCGTCATTGTATGAAACCACATTACGCGAGGTTCAACAATTCATGACGCTGCACCCAGCGACATCCTCTGTGACAGGTGCTATACACCAGGCTATGTCACATTTGTGTAAGGCATAAAACGCACACAAAATAAATAAGTAAATCATTTCCCGTCATTGTACGAAACCACATTACGCGAGGTTCAACAATTCATGACGCTGCACCCAGTGACATCCTCTGTGACAGGTGCTATACACCAGGCTATGTCACATTTGTGTAAGGCATAAAACGCACACAAAATAAATAAGTAAATCATTTCCCGTCATTGTATGAAACCACATTACGCGAGGTTCAACAATTCATGACGCTGCACCCAGCGACATCCTCTGTGACAGGTGCTATACACCAGGCTATGTCACATTTGTGTAAGGCATAAAACGCACACAAAATAAATAAGTAAATCATTTCCCGTCATTGTACGAAACCACATTACGCGAGGTTCAACAATTCATGACGCTGCACCCAGCGACATCCTCTGTGACAGGTGCTATACACCAGGCTATGTCACATTTGTGTAAGGCATAAAACGCACACAAAATAAATAAGTAAATCATTTCCCGTCGTTGTACGAAACCACATTACGCGAGGTTCAACAATTCATGACGCTGCACCCAGCGACATCCTCTGTGACAGGTGCTATACACCAGGCTATGTCACATTTGTGTTTGGTTGCATCTTGAGGTATTGCCGTCATAATCCATTCCCTGCACTGTCTGCCTCTGTCAGTTTCACATGTACATTCCGCCTGATGTGGAAATCTACTCCCTTTCACATCTTAGTTCATGATGTATCATTCTGTTTTGGCATAATTAAACCACTACATGTGTATTGCATGTTCCATACTTAGTGCACATGCACATCAGATGTCTCAAAACGACAAAGGACGATGTTCCACTTCGCAACGTGCAATAATTGTATGATATCTCCTGAAATTATACACGCATTACACTGGTAATGTGAATGGGACCACATAGCCTATGATTATTGCATGCTTGCAACAGTTGATGTACTAGCATGCAAAGAAGTGAAATATTACATCCTTCCATTAAGGACGGCATAAAATTCTAATCAAACAATGAATTTTGGTACATAATGTGGTTCCAAAACTGACGAATGGCGTCACCCTGAACATTTGTTCAAAAACTCTACTAGGTTTCGTGAAATTCTGGGTCCAGTTGAAGTAAACAGACGGAACCCATGTTGAACGAGTCAGCTAAAACATAATGCCAATTTACCTGTATTGTTCTCATTTGTGGAACATCTAGTCTTCTCCTTTCAGAGAATATACACCTAACTGTAATGAAAATACACCATTTCTCTGTTCTCACGTGGTTGGTCCATCTGATCAACTATCTGATCTGTATATAGACCTACTAAATTTTTCAACCTTTTCAACAATCTCTGCAACCAATAATATTTTGAAACATTCTGAGCGAACTATGGCTGATAGTGAAATAATTTGGGAAGCTCGCATCTTTAATCACACAAACAAATCATTTTTGGTGTCATTTTCATACTCATTATATGCATAAATTCCACTGAAAAGAGTGTGTTAGTAGTTGAAAATTGACTATCTCAGGTTCAGTTGTGCATAAGTACCTGCTGAAAGGCCACATCAGTTTTATTTCGTGTTTTACAGACAAGCTCACGCTAAAAACACAATTCAAATTTCACTTTTATATTTGTCCAATTTTGATGTTTATCATAACTTTCCTGTTTTCAGTCATACAAATATGGCTTAAAAAAGAAAAATTGCAGGGATGTATAGACTGCATTTCCCAGAAATTGGATGATTTTTAAGTTTTGCTTGTCTTTTGAAATTGAAACCAGTAAAACAACAGTTTAAACAGGTGGGGCCTAAACGTAGCTGCTGCAACCCTTAAGTGAAACTTCTTTGTCTTCCACACCAATACAATAATGAATCAAGCCTCAGGCTTTCGTTTTTGTATTTGAGTGAGTGAGAGTGGGATTACCCCCCCCCCCCCCCCCGCAGAAGGCCAGAAGTGTGATTTGTGCACCTAGATTCAGACATATCATATGAACACGAACAGTATTTATATGTATGTACTTGTTTGATCATTGTACTCAAGAATATTTCATTTCTATGACGATGGCCAGCATTAATATGGTGGGAGGAAACCGAGCAGAGCCTGGAGGGTAATCGACATGTACACGCAGGTAGCTGGTAGACTTACAGGAACTGTAAGCTTAAAAAAGTAATCTCAGTCTAAGGCACACTTGATTTATGCTAGAAAATGGTATTTATTCAAAATAATGGGTGAAGAGGCTGTTCACATCCAGTAAACTGATAAACTATTTACATCTTTCTAATTTTCTTGCCTTCATAAAGAAAATCTTTCAAGGAGTGCCTTTTTTCTTTCTCTTCTTTTTGTTAGGATTTGGCACTTTCTGTCTGATTTTGGCTTTCGCAAACTTTGACTTGCTGCTCACTGACACCTCAGTGTCACTTGACTTTCGCTTGCCAAGGCTCGAGACCTCAGAACAAATTTCACTGCCATCTCCTCCGGCGTTTCCACACACATTAGATCTATTCGGATTTACCTCCTTTGTTTTTGAACTCGCCAGTAAGGTATACGACACAGCTTCGCCTTCCTCGTCACTGGAGCCTTCCACACTATTCCCGAAGTGAATGAAATCCTGGCCTCCAAAACCAGAGCTGTTTCTATTGGCTAATCCAACAGCAGAATCTGAAAACTGGGCACTGGAGATAACACTTTTGTTTTCGTCTCCACCATCTTTTGCAACTCTCTTCTGTATGTATAAATCTGAGAAATCTGGCTTACAGCTAATGTTCCTGGTTTCCATCCCTGGCTTTGGAGTTGACAGAGCTACTGCTGATGTTTCTGCCACAGTTTCATGTTCTTCGTCGCTCATGGTGCTATCGCCGATGGATGCGTGGTTCTCCAGCCATGATATTTCTAAAGGTTTGCTTCTCTCGGAAATGTAACTGACTAACTCGTCCATGGCAGCTGTGTTGTTACCATCGTCACTCTGCTTCTGAAAGCATGAAGTCACAAACTGGTGCTATATGGGTTGCACAAAACTTCACCATGAAAGTTTTAAAGGCTTAATATGCATAAAAGTCTTATGGATTTGGTACAAAACTGACAACTAATGATAAAGTCTCAGTTATTTTGGAGTAGGTATGGAAAGAGACCAAAGTCAAAGGAGATTTGTTCTGATGTACTTTATTCCAGTTACTGTACTCTATGAAGGCCCCAAGAACAGCCAGAACAAGACAACAAATTTCAGGTCCAGGGCTGGGATTCAATGCTCATGTTGTGCGTCCTAGCTATTCATTTATTTTCACTGAAATATGACGCCATAATCAGGAATATTTCACTTGCGTGTACATACAAATCATTCATGCAGCATTAATACGATGGGAGCTAGGAAAGCGGGCAGAGCGTGGGGATACTCAAGGCCATCTGCAGGTTGCTCGCAGGCCTTCCCCCATGACTAGAGAGGAAGCCAGCATATATGTATGTTTGTATGCTTTGGCTTTACGTTGTACTTAACAGCTATTCAGTAATATGACGACAAGGAGTCCTAAGAATGTAGATGCTAATATACTGTGTCTTCTTGTGGCAGGGAGAGACCATGCCGCCACTGGAGGATCATGTCGAAGACACCACCCCATTAAGTCACATTATACTGACACTGGGCTGACCAGTCTATGTTTCGTTGCTTTCAGTATTGAGTGTCGGGTCTTTGGCATGACCTGACTCGGGATTGATCCCGGATCTCCTGACCCCCAAGGTGAAGGTTAGAGAAATACACCACACTAGCAGCCATGACCCATAACCATAACCCCACCTTGATTCCTAAAGCCAGCAATGAGGAGACAGCCAGCACAGGCATCAGCTGAGTCTGAAGGTTGGACAAACAGACGGCCAGACAGCCACGACTCACGCACAAGGGGATCAGGTGATTGGTCATCGCCAAGAGACTGTGGTGGACGTCACGACACACGGCAACCAATCGCAGTTGATCCCTCTCCAAGCAGCGCACCACGTTATTCATGCCCAAGACAAGTGGCTGACATCTGCATAGAGAATTTACGAATATACAATAGGAATACAGTTGCAAAAAGTTTTTCAACAATTTAAAGTTTCAGTCTGGTGATATTTTATGGAAAAGTACCAGCTGTTATAAAGTCAGTTATGCAAAACTGCAAAGCCCAGACCTTCATATTTGAGGCATGATATCACACTCCCACACCAAGCACACTGCTGAAATAAAATCCAAGTGTGCTGATAACACACACTTGAAATAATGAAGAGTGTAATGAAGAGTGTGGGGAGTGTGAGTCTAGGTGTGCTGATAACACACACTTGAAATAATGAAGAGTGTGGGGAGTGTGAGTCTAGGTGTGCTGATCACACACACTCGAAATAATGAAGAGTGTGGGGAGTGTGAGTCTAGGTGTGCTGCTGAGTCTAGGTGTGCACACACACTCGAAATAATGAAGAGTGTGGGGAGTGTGAGTCTAGGTGTGCTGATCACACACACTCGAAATAATGAAGAGTGTGGGGAGTGTGAGTCTAGGTGTGCTGATCACACACACTCGAAATAATGAAGAGTGTGGGGAGTGTGAATCTAGGTGTGCTGATAACACACACTCGAAATAATGAAGAGTGTGGGGAGTGTGAGTCTAGGTGTGCTGATCACACACACTGGAAATAATGAAGAGTGTGGGGAGTGTGAGTCTAGGTGTGCTGATCACACACACTCGAAATAATGAAGAGTGTGGGGAGTGTGAGTCTAGGTGTGCACATATAACTTTCCTAGTCTTCCGCAAGAGGAGTGATAATTACATACATGGTTAAAAACAGAAGCGAAAGCCTGCAAGCTCGTTTTAAGCTTAGACTCCACTAAATTTCAGTTCAAATGGCTCAAAGTTTTATACAATGGTGATATTTTGGGAACAATATTATCTTCCCTCATAATGCTAGCTATTCAAAAGTGAAGTTACATTTCAATATGGTTTTAACTCTAATCTGAAGTTTCAGTTTAATATTTTTATTTATTTATTTATTTTATTGGTTCTTCAAGCCATACTCAAGACTATTCACTTTTATGACAGCCGCCAGCATTGTGGAGGTAGGAACCTGGGTAGAATCCCAGATAAACCCACAAATATCTGCAGGCTGCTGGACAGACAGGAGAGAAAGCCAGCATGAGCTGGACTTGAACTTACATCAACCTCGTTGGTGAGAGGTTCCTGAATCATTGTAAACAAAACTAGGCCTACCAAACCGTTCTGACTTTTATCACTTGAAAACACCTTCAATGAATTTTTTCAGATAGTTTTCCTGAAATGTTTTGGTTTTATCGTGGGCTTTATGGACCATATTGATAATGTGGATCACCCGTGACGTTTTTGTACACCTTTAATGTTCAGTTCTGAATAAAGTGCTTGTGAAACATGCTCTTGTGATGTTTGTATGTGCATGGAAAAGCTACTATGATTAAAATTCTGCTTCAGGCCAGAGAAAAATCAGCATGACATCACTGATCAACCAACAACATCAAAATGTCCACAAAATCCATAATACAATCAGAACATTTGACTGAATTTGACTGGGTAAAAAAAAAAGTCTTAAAAATCAATGAAGGTGTTTTCACGTGGATTTCTTAATGGTCTTTTAACTCACTCTAGCGCCATTTTTGTGGGGTCATTCCCTTTAAGAAAAAAGTTTACTCGGACACCGACACAAACAGCACCTCCCAGCCACACTTAGAATCCTGTGCCTTACTTCGTAACAGTGAGCTGATGAAAAAACAATGATCGAAATACAAGTACGTGTATGCACAGATACACGCCCTTTATATCTACCCGCACCTATTACCTTCCTTGTTCACCTTCAGCCTTTAGTTTTTCTTCTCTCTCCCTCTTCAGCTCCTGTCTTTTCTCTCGTATTTCTTTCCACTTATCTTTCTTGTTTAAATTTGTGACATTCACCTTAACCCTTTGCGGTCTCCCAAAGTTGCAAGCTGAAAATGTGCTGTAATTGATTTAAGAAATGCAAATATGGTCAGAACTGCTTTTTATGCCATATGCCATAGTCAAAAATATTTCACTTTTACAATGACGGCAAGCACTGTGGCGGGAGAAAACAGGGCAAAGGCCAGGGGAAACCCACGACCATCCAAAGGTTGCTGGTGGACCTTCCCACTTACAGTGAGACAGAAAGCCAGCATGAGCTGGACTTTAACTCACAGCAATCACACTGGTGAGAGACACAGGGCTCATTACACTGCGCTAGCGTGCTAACCCCCTTGGCCACAGAGGCCCCCAACAGCATGTCAAATTTACGCGGATAAAATTTATTTATTTATTCCCTTACTTATTCAGTTGGCACCTTCTTATTTTGCACATTTTTACATAGAGACTGACAGATCACTTCACAGGTGAAATAAACCATGTAGAACGTCAAATAATCCACACACAGCCTCAGGGAAACCAAGAGCCTTGAGAAAACATGCAAAGCCGAGAAGAATCCACACGGTACCTGTGGGAACCCATTCAGTGCCTGGGCGAGTTCACACAGAATCTTGAGGAAGCTCACAGTGTCTGAGGGAGCCTTGAGGAAACCACACATTGCCTGCATTACCTGAGTCCACCCAGAACCTTCATGAAACCACACATTGCCTGCAGGAGTCCACCCAGAACCTTGAGGAAACCACGGTCCCTTCAGGAGCCAGCAAGAGCTGCTGCTCTATGGGCTGGCATTCAGAACAGCCATGAACTAACCTCCTCAGCGTTGTGGAACAATGTCAACACTATGTCATCCCAAAAGAATCTGGTCGTATGACTTCTCATAGATAGCATATGGACAGTGTGCCAGCAAAGAAGTATGTTGCAAAGTTACTGTAAATGACCTAAAATTTCGACCTAAAATGCACATTTTTAGAGACAAATAAATGTCATAAAATACTACTTTTGGAGATGAAACTTGCATTTTCCGGTAGGGTATCATCCTACCTTCCAGATCAACCTAAAAACACATTTTTAGAGTCAACAGAGCTCTCAGAATGAGGAAATATGAGCTGTTTTTTGCCACGGTTGAAATTTTAGATCATTTAGGGTGTATTTAGGTTATTTTGTGGCCATTTTGTAGGCTCATTTAGTTTTGTATGATTTTTGCGGTTATTTGTCAAAAAGAAACTCACTCAATGTTTCCTGTTTAATTTTTTTAGCTTTTTGGGTCATATTGATTGTGCTGCAAAAGACACCATATGATCCCCGAATCTGCTGTATTAAAATGTAAATTATGTTTGACATGTACAGGTATCAAGGAGTGCTGTAGCTGAATAATAGTGAATGCTTTACCTTTTCATCTTATCCAGAATTTCGAACTCGACAGTTTCTTCAATTACTGGCCTGAAATAAAACAAAGTTGTTTTTAGTTTCTTTCAAAAACGTATCTTAGGAGTCAAACTTCACCACATGAGACTTCAAGCTAACCTGTTACAACATCGATCAGTTTTGAATCATTTGTGTTTTTACACAAAATATCTACAAAAATAAGTACACATATTTATAGAGTAAATTTCCAATGGCCTTTCTTCTGAGGCTACACAAAATTTATATGCAGAACTTTCAGTTAAAGTTAGAAATCTCACCAAGGGCCCATTGTTACTGAACAAAAGTAGGCTGGGCTTGAATGGAGACTTTAGCCTGTGGCCTTTTCAGTGTGACTGTAACCTAATGTGAACAATTTTTCACAGAACCCTGTAACTTCACTCTCCCTTAATATTACTGTACCTACAACGACTTGTATATGGCAACCTGAGATGTAAAGCTGCCCCACAATCATCAAAGCTGCGTGCATTCGAAAGCTTAAACGGGTGTTATAAGTTCATTAAAGTCAGGGCTATATCTTAGCTATTTGAGCTCTAGAAAATGACACAGCTCCCATTGTGTTGGGTGCCTTCACTAATCAAGCTCTGATAAACTAATAAGTAACTTGACTAACAATTATAGACTATAACATTAAAAACTGTCAAAGACCATCATTTTTTTTTATTTGCATTTCATTTGATATTTTTTTAAGGGTCAGGATGCAATCTTTAAAGTCTAGAATGAGAACCTTTAATTTTTTACTTGCTATGGCCCTGGAAGTTTGTGGAGGTGCAAAATTGAGCTTGTAGGCAAATTTGTTTTGACGTCGACCCCCCTTCTCAGACTTTCACTGAGAAAAGTGTTCTTCAATGAACTGATGCCATACCATCGAACACGTAACTCAAACTGCAACCGCATGTTCACGATTCCCTGAACGTTGCAGTCCAGCAAAAGCAATAATTACACTTTAAGGAGCAGCAAGAAACCAGATTCTGTAATCAACGTGGTGGGTTATACAGGTGTCAATTATCGTCACGTAAGTATATTCACTTGAAAAACCTTCTTCCTGGACTTAAGATTCTACAACTTATGAAAATTACCACGACACTTGGAATGGATCTACAAGAACATTTTTGTAAGATGGTTTCTTTTTGGTTGTTTTGCTTCGAATCGTGTCACGCCTTGCTTGCTTCTCGGTCACCATGGGCGCAGCCATGTTGCCAGCTGGGTGTGGTATAAGATTAGCACTTAATCTTTCTCTCGGATAAAGGACGATTAACGTAAATCAAACACTGAACTCCAGCAAATTAATTTAAACTACAGATAATTTTATACATCAATATATTCCAAATCTTAGCGATTAATCGCGTTAGGAAAGCGGTTTTGATTAAAGTTGGGCTAATTAACATGGTTTCCAGTTTTTAAAACATAGCTGTAAATGTCCGAAGTCAGGTTCTTGGATTCATTCAGAAGATTTGTGGTAAGTTGACACAATTTTGTTGCAGTGTGGTTAGTGGATGCAAGTTAGAAATTCAGGGATATTTGCGAATAAAGCACTACAGTGTTGCACCCCTGTATGGCTGATGAGCTTAAGTGATGTGGGAATGTGTTGGACGTATGGCTGAAATTCGATATATTCAATAATTCTTTCTTTAAATTTCAGTCCGTGTCGTGCATGTTGTTAAATTCTATTTTCCCGCCAAAATTATGCTGACAGTACATTGTCAGCACTAACATAACTAAGTTTATATGTGATGCCGTCATATATTAGAATAAGATGAAGTCTTCCTACTGGCTGCAAATACTGCCACACTTTGATATTGGTGTCTCTCATGTATTCCTACGCTTTTTTTCTCTTAATGTTAAATTCAACAATAATTAGCCATTTAAAAGCCTTAAAAGATGGTACATGTATCTTTCATACAAAGCTGTTGAAGTATTTAAGCCATTCATGACACCTTTGATCGAGACTCACAGTGCGATGCTTACATACTTCATTTCTCACAAAAAAAAAAAAAAAAAAAAAACTTTCAAAGTATCTTGGGAGCCTCCGCGGCTTAGTTGGTTAGCACACTAGCGCAGCATATTGACCTAGGACCCTCTTGCCAATGCAGTCTCTGTGAGTTCAAGTCCAGCTCATGCTGGCTTCCTCTATGGCCTTATGTGGGAAGATCTTCTGGCAACCTACAGATGATCATGGGTTTTCCCCCAGGGATAAAATAAATAAGTAATAAATTAAAGCCTCTGTGCATTAGTCTGTCAATCCAGGACAGTTCTTAATGATACATATATCATAATGTGATTTAAGATCGTGCGATTAACAAGACAAACCGGGCAGAGCCCAGGGGAACCCACAACGACCCGCAGGTTGCTGGTAGACCTTCCTACCTACGGTCGAAGAGGAAGCCAGCGTGAGGTGGACTTGAACTCAAAGCTACTGCGCTGGTGGGAGGCTTCTGGGTCATTATGCTGCTAGTGTGCTAACATGATTTAAGGTCGTACGATTAACAAGACAAGTTCCACACCCTGTATGTGTATGTGATTTCTGGAACAAGAGGGAGGGGTGTTCACATGAATATTTGGAAGTCTCCTCTGTTTCTCAGTGCCAGTTCCAGTTTGCTGTCATTTCTTTTGTGTCACATCGAGAAGATGTTGCACAAATATTGTTCAACTGAAAAGACAAGGCGATAAATCTCGGCTGTGATGATTTTGATATTAGTGCCTCGTCTACAGATTGCCAGATATAAGTGTGTTGTCAGTATACAAAAGCAATCCATAGAACAATGTCTGAGGTACTAAGAACACAGGCATAATTTTTCTTGTGAGATTTTCATTTCCGTCGTATTTTGGATGAAAGGCCTGACTGAAGTGTATGTACGTGTACATTGAAGCCACCGACTAAAACAGCATAGTGATCCGTGGGCTTTTAAAATATTTGTTGAATTTCTATGCAAATTTTCACTTGCATGCAATCTGTTGGACCAGGCATGTTATTTCATGTACAGTAGGCCTGCATGGCAGGTCTGTATTTAAACTAATGTCATAAACTAATCTACATCTACATTGCAATACCTGTTGCCATGGAGTTTCTGATCATCAGATGGATAATTGACTCCAAGGTCAGTGGCTGAAAACGTAGAGAGGTACATGTCCGTATCGGTCAGTTTTTAATTCTAGAGTTTTTTCTATACATCATAATACCTACCTTGGAAGTGTCATCACAAATAGTGATAGCTGACCTATTGTCAAGTGTTGCTAAAATTTTACTGAACTTTATGGTAATTGAATGTTTCTGTAATTCACAGTCAGATGACCTGCGATCATGCCTCCACGCAGATCTCGAAACTCTGTGAAGACAGAGCCAGAAGAAGCTGAAATGGATAAGAAGGTGCCAGTGAACAATGGCCACTGTGAAGATGAGCAAAGTCAGTGGGTGATTGTCACAGATGGTGAGTTTTGGTGAGCAATCTGAATGGCCACTGTAAAGATGAGCAAAGTCAGTGGATGATTGTCACAGATGGTGAGTTTTGGTGAGAAATGGCAAATGTAAAGACAAGCAAAATCAGTGGGTGATTGTCACAGATGGTGAGTTTTGGTGAGCAATCTGAATGGCCACTGTAAAGATGAGTAGAGTCAGTATATTTTTTTGTCACTTTTGTTTCTCTTGCCGGGCATTTCTTTCCTTCCATCTATAACAATCTGACCATTAACTGTTGTGTAATTGAAATATTGAGTTCACTGTTATACCCCTGTCAGAATGTTGGTATAGCAAAAAGTTTGCTGTTGACTCTATAGTGCATTTTTCTAGTTTCGAGAGTTGTCTTCATCTTAACAATGTGTGTTGAGGTTTTGTTTGGAAGGCAGGATAATAGAGTATCATAATGATACTAGAGAAATTTTAATTTCAGTAACCAAAGTAATTTTAAGATAATTGGTTGCCTCTAATAGTGCACTTTTGGGGAGAGAAATTTTAGGTGATTTACTGTAATAAATAAATGAAATAAATAGGAACTCATAGGGATTTGAGAACAATTGGAATCCATCTGTTTGAAGAAGTTGTTCTTAAGTTTGGTGGCACATGTATGTATGACATACGCATCACGTACATGTAGAATGTTGGGTCTTTGTTTCAGATGCCGCTCTCGATTGTGATCCAAACAATGAAAACAGTCCCGTGTTTGTGAGGTTACAACATCCTAAAACAGGTGAGTTAGAAGAGTGCATTAACCTGTGGGGGTGTTGTTGGCATAAAGGTTGGGTCTGCAATAACCTACTGAACACCCAATATTTTCAGTTTGAATTGTGATTTACATTCAGTATGTCTACATGTAAGTGTTTTGGTTTGTTTTCTTAGAGCAAGGGGCGTTGTTTCTGTTCTCTCATGGAGACTCAAACGTGTATGAAGTGAACAGATTCACAGAGAAGTACAGATCTTGGCTGATAGAGGATACAGTTCAAGCAGGTAAGTAAAAGCTCATGAATTACAGACATTGAAAACACTAACAAAATATATGTCACATAAAAGACTGTTAAAAGCTGTCAACATTTTTTTTTTTTTAAGAATCATTGTAATAGAAAAAAATGCGTTCGAGTCATTTGATTCCATGGCAGATTTTTCTGAGCATATTGTGACAAGTGATGTCGCATCATTTTTTTTTTTTGCAACTTACGACTCACAGACAATGAAATCCTGCATTCAAAAAGGAAGTACATGTAGAACTGTGAGTGTGTTTGAAGAATGGACCTCAAAATGAGTGACATGCATTTCAGTAGTCATGACGTCACCGAAAGATTAACATTTGCAACCATTGTGTGGGACATCCAATTGACCTACTTGCAACATCATGGATTATGATCGGTTAAATGCGGGTTCTTGACTGACAGCTTGGAATGGTCCATTGATGGTTTAAGGGGTTTGACTCTGTTGGGAAATAGCCTGATTGCCTGCACCTGTATCTTTCAGATGGCAGTATACTACTGGTGACACCTGCTGACCCTGTCTACCTAGTTTTACCTTACCTGATTGCTTCATCTCAGGTGAGATAATACAAATGCCCTCATATCCTAACCTGAGAGAATGTGAGATGAAAAGACCCTTAATGTCATATGTAGAGATGGCTTATTTGGAGTCTCATAGAAGAGTGTGTTTCCTCGCCATTTATGTTTTGTGTGGTTTGATTGGGCTTCATATATTCTTGGCAAACACCCTTAATCAGTCTGAATAAATTCAAACCCACTATTTTAGTGAGTTCAGATTTCGTGCAAAATAGACACTTACATTTCATTCCATTCGGTGAAAGCAGTTGTAACGCCTCCACGTCACAGAAAGACTAAGTATATGCAACAAATGTTTGCGTCATCTGATTAACGTTTTGGAACAATACTGACCTCAAGTGCATGTTTTTGTGTGACACTTTGGAAAAAGGATTGCAGTAAAGTTGAATACTCATGAATTTATACATATGCAAAGAAGTTTAGAAAAATGTGGTTTTCCAACCCATTTTGCCTCCTTTTACTTATATTAAAGCCCACACCATGCTGAGCTGCTTAATCAATTCAAGGCAAATTCAAAGTCCAAATGTAGAAATTCTATAGTATAGTCTCTTTAATGGAATATGTGACACTCTAAAGTTAGATTGAGACTTGTTTTTGTTGGCAGTCGGGAAAATTTATGACCTTAGATCAAATAGTTCTAGATGAGAACTTCCCAGAATGCAGCAGACTTCTCAGTTGTTGGGGACTTACAGAGCTCTCAAATGTAGCTGACATCAAAGGTAGGTTCAGAAGTCTGAGTTGAATACCTGTACACTGCAGATTGGTAATGGTGTCTGTTTGACTTTTATTTCAAAAAAAATTTTCTCCAGCTTTATCTGCAGTTTTACGTCAGGAGGTTTGTCAGACGCCCGTCACAGTGCTGTGGATTCTTCAGAGCTCATTTCTGCATAATTTTCCCACTTCAAATGAACGTACTGTCCTGATATATTTACTTATTTATTCGATTGTTGTGTTACACCGTACTGACGAATATTTCACTTATGCTACGGCGTCCAGCATTACGATGATAATTAACTGGGCTCAGGGAAACCCACAACCATCCGCAGGTTGCTGGCAGACTTTCCCATAAAACGGCCAGAGGGGAAGCCAGTGTGAGCTGGACTTAAACTTACAGTGACCATATTGGAGAGAAGTTCCTGGATCAATATGTGGCGTCAGCGCACTAACCCTCTGGACCACATAGGCCCCCACTATGTTCATATGGGTGAATTTTTTATATACCTGTATGTTTTTATGAGGTATTTGTCAATTGCACTCTGTTGAAATTATGATTTAGTGCATTTTTGATACACATATAACATTTCAAATATAAGTCGATTGCATAACCTTTTCTAGGAGATGATGACTTGAAAGTGTTTCGCTACAACAAGGAGAAGACTCTTTCATGGCTAAAATTAAAGGTAAATAACACCTTGCCATTCATGGTGGCATGTTGAGATCCCTGGCAAGATATTCTTCCGTTACAAGCTCAGTCACAGTCACAAAACTGAAACATTCTTGAGTATAAAGAAAAACTCCCTCGTCTCAAGCTAGAGCCCCTGATGTGAAGAATGAGAGTAGCTCTTCAGAATCCATGTACACGGCCTGGAGGGATCAAACACATCCAGGATCCGGGGGGGGGGGGATCTGCCCCACCCTGTCTTCTGATCACAGATGATTAATTTAAATAAAAAAACAAGGAGTGATTTAGTAGCATATGGGTTTTACAGCCCAGTGCTACTTTCTTTGAAGATTATGAGGGTACAGAATGCTTGATAAGTGTACAGTGTGACCCAGAGAGGACAAGACTGTAAAAGAGTTCCTGAAGAATAACTTACCATGCATTTTTATTTTATGTGGTTTTTTTTTTGACCATTTGTACTGGTGTATGAATCTGGAGTCAGTAGACTGATTTCTGACATCTCAAATGAGTGTTAATGAAATTCAAAATGTTTGTGTGTGATTGTTAGAACAATTGCTAACAGCCTATTCTTATGGCAGTTCATTAAATGTCAGAGCTTTGTTCCTGTGTATTGTCGCTGACATGGGTATATTTTTTATGACATTTTTTTTTTCAGGTTGAAAAAGTAGTACACAAATTACAACAGAGAAATGTTCACATTGGCACTGTGGGCCAGTCAGCGACATACGTGCGCAGTTTGAAGGAGGAATCAGTAACTGAAGGTGAGAACTCTGTGGCTTATGACAAGATAGAGTTCACACAAGTACTGTAACTCCGTAAAACAAAGAGTTATTCAGCATTGTGGCTCAGTCTTTCGGCATTAGGACAAGATAGAGTTCACACAAGTACTGTAACTCCGTAAAACAAAGAGTTATTCAGCATTGTGGCTCAGTCTTTCGGCATTTTGTTTTGGCATCATCAGAAGAGTTAATGAAATGCTGAAATATTTGGTCACCTTGAAAGTCTTTTTGGAGGTAATTGTTAAATGTGTATTTATCGGGATCATTGCGATCAACCCTGCTGGCTGTGACAAAGATCGAAAAGTTGTTTGATTGGTGGGTAAAGCCACACTGAAGAATATTTCACCTGTACTGTGGTGTGAGGTATAAAGGTGAAAGAAAACAGGATAAGAGACGATCCGTCATCATGTATGTGACAACCATCCAGATTGAAAGCAGCAGCCAACACACCAGTCGGGACATCAATGGTCAGGGACTTAATTTGTCAGGGACATTTGTTGACTGTTATTTGTCTTCCCCCAGGAGGATGCACGTAGCTGTGCTTTAGTACACAGAGGTCTTCGTTTTGGTTTTTGAGCAGGAGTGTGATTATAACACCCCTTGCAGAAGACCAGGGGTGTCATTTCGCACACCAAGGTTCACACTCCCTATGCAGACTCTTCATTATTGCATGCGATTGTTGCTAGCACACTTAGATTTTATTTCAGGAGTGTGCTAGGTTTGGGAGTGTGATAGCATGCCTCTAATGTGAAGGCCTGATCACATGTGGGAAAGTTGGTTAGTAACCTACCAAAGGTCTGTGGTTTACTCCACTCACAAAGCGAACCATCATCATACAAGGGAAAAATTCTTAAGTATTGCATTGGATTCCGCTCAGTTAATAAATGAACACAAGCCTTGTCAACAGTAATCGTCACACCCATATTCTCTTTGTCTTAAGTGAAATATTAACCCAACACTCTTATTTCCCTTGCAGATGATTATAGACGGTATGCATGTGGACTTGTAGCTGATTACCTGCCTTTGGAGCTGAGCTCTTCACTGGCTGACTATCTAGAGTAAGTTTTCACTGCCAGACTAGATTTTTAGTATAATGCATTTTTTTTTTTTTTTTGTTTCAAGTGCAAAATAAATAAAGGCTAAAGGTGTCGGGGCATACAATCTTGCTACAGTCCAATCCATTGCGGATGGTCATGGGTTTCCCCCGGGCGCTGCCTGGTTTCTTCCTACCATAATGCTGGCAGCTGTCATATAAATGAAATATTCTTGAGCACTGTGCAGAACACCAATCAAATAAATAAATAAATTAATCTGGTGTGGTCTGTCAACATACTTTATGACCAGATGTACTAGACTTGGACTAGATTCTCCCAAAGCAATTCTGTGGGAGTCCATTTAGGTTCTGGCAAAAAGAGGTTCGCTGCTTTCCTAGGAAGTATTCGGAACCACTAAAGAATAAGTGACTATTCTGACCTTTTTACCAGAATTTAGAACCTTTAAAAGTCAGTATTGTGACTTCTTTAGGTAAAGAGCACGAGGTCTGACTTTGATAAGTTTATGGGTTGTGGTTAGTGATTTTAGGAATAAATGACTTAACTTTCACGTTGAAGTTGAGGTGAGTTTTTCGTTTTGTCATTTTTTTTTTTGGCCAGAACTCCATATAGTGCATTGCTTGGTTGTGATGATTTCTAATTTGTATACAGGTCTGCCAGCAACCTGTGGATGGTCATGGGTTTCCCTCGGGCTCTGCCTAAACCACCAATGAAATAAATAAATAAATAATTTGTATTCACAATGCTCATTTTTTTTAAATACTCAACAAGGGACACATCTAAGAAATAGTTGAAGATTCTGATTCCAAACATTAAAGGTAGATTTGTGAACATGTGTGAAGAAATTTTATAAAATGCAAATCGAAGTGAAGTTCTCTGAGAGCTTTTAAGGTCTGTGAATTGAAAAAAAAAATTTGTATGAAAACTTTTTTTTTTTTTTTACCGGTATGCCATCATATTTTCTTTTCAAGTTTACTTGTTAGTTTGATCACAGTTTCTTTACTTTGAGCACCCGAAACTGTTTGAAAGTAAAATGGCTCTGGACATGACCCTCTTGACGTTGCTCTCCCATGTGTCATCAGCAGTGCACGTAAAGTCAATAGTGGACATGAGGTCAAGAGATTATTGTTTGTGGAGAAAGTAGTAAGATACAAGAGAAAATCATCTCATTTCTGTCCATGATTTTCAGCATACCTGAACCTGACGCTAGTCCTGTGGAGGAACCTCCGAACAAGGTAGGCACTTTGTATCGAGATAGACACTTCGCCTATAGCTACGTTTTCTGCCTTGATCTTCTAGGACTCCTATTGCTGGCCTGCCTTAAGTTTTCAGGAGCTTTCAGTACATTTCATTGACACATCTATTTGTGTATATCTTAAATCACCTAAAAATTCTTCTGTGACTATGAAAGTTGCTTATATATCATGCTGCTAAGAGTTCTATTGATTTTATAAGGTTGTTTACGGTTTGTTTGGAAGGTTGGATGATACACTTCTGGAAAAATGTGAGTTTCATCACCGGAAATAATACTGTATTGGCCTCTGGAGAAGCACTTTTTAGGATGAAATTTTAGGTCATTTATAGTCATTTCTCTGGCAACTCCGGGCAGCGATATACGTAGTGTCATGTGTATGTCACACATGGGCAAGCTCATCAGAAACGACACAGGTCATTGGTTTACTTCACCTATAGATTTGCCCTCCATCATACATGAATAACTGGATAATAAAATTCAGTTAGTGGGGAATTCCACAGCTCATGTTGTCCAACAACACATCTAACTTTGGCGTCAGATTTATTGGCTGATTCTGTTTTCTAGAAAGTCAAACTTGAACCAGCAGACTTAAGTCCAACAGAAGACTACAGCAAGGGTCAGACGAAGTTGGATACCAAGATTCAGAAGGTGAGAGAAATTGATTTGAGGAGGAAATTACTTTGTTTCCACTGGATTCATGCCGCCCCGGAATATCCTTTAAACTCTTGGAATTTATGATTTTGCAAATTTGTGTGCAGTTTGAAATTCTTTGGAAGCCATGGAAATTGCTTAAAACGCCAACCATAATTGCCAAATTGTTTATAAGACTCATTTCAAATTCTTGACATTTAAGTAGTACAAGATTTTAATTTCAATGATATATTTTTTGTGCATGACACATACCTCTGCATAAATATTTCCAGATGGCTAAATGGTCAAATGTCTGCCAAAATATGAAAAATATTACTGGTAATGAAAATGTTGGAAAAGTGATGTAATTCTGTGTGAAAATGTCCTGGAAAGTCATGGAATTTATCAGGTATCATGTTGCATGAAACCTGTTCCATCTAGTCTCGTGTGAACTTCGCTGATGAATATATATATATTAAAATGTATTTAAGGGATACATGAAAAGGAATGCTGAAACAAAGATTAGGTGTTGAAGGGAAATAAATGGAGGATCTCCAAGAAGCAATCCATAATATCAAATGTATTAAACGATAATTAAAATGTTTTGTTTCTTTCGAGAAATAAACGAAATTTTTGACTCGAGTATCGAATTTATCAAACAAAGAGTTACAAAATTTCATATGTTTCAAGAAATAACAAAGTTTTTGACTGGAGTTTAATAACTTTGAAACTATAGGATCATGAGTTTGAGATTCTGTTTATCCTATATATGGAAAGTCGAACAAAAGCGCAAAATTGGGCCTCAGATCAGATGGATTTATCTCTGTCTATACCAGCGCTTGCAGATGTGGGCATTAATTTACGTTAGTAATTTGTCCAACCAAAGCGCAACATGTGTACTCTGAGTGAAATATATTCCACACAAAAGCCTTCAACTTTAGAACTACCTTTATCGACACAAGCTTGGCTGGATTTTTGACATTATCACCTACATAATTAAGGTGTTTTTCTAGCCAATTTTATTTCAGAAACTCAATTTGAACAGATCAGAAAACTCAATATTTTTCATCAGAATGTATCAAAACTCAATTTATTTCATGAAGACTCAGTACGAAATTTTTACAAAACTCATTTTTCGGATATTTCTCATGGTGGTTACCATGATGAGAAGGTTGCTAATAAAACGTGATAATTTAAGCAAAGTAGCAGATAATGGTGTAGGAACACATTTGTTGAACAAAGGAAGACTACAAGAGTGCACAAGAGAAACTACTCAACAAGTGACAGTGACGAGAGTGTAGTGTGCACGTCATCTTGTATAAGAACGCATCTGAAATGCAGATACATGTATGCATACCCAACAGGAAAATTCAAGAACTTTAACTGCAGTATCAGTCTTATGCAGCAAGAGGTGAAACTAATTATGCAACCTCCAAATTATCTACGGCTACAATCCACATATATCTTTGGGCTTTTGCAGACCACGCAGGAGAGAAAAATACTAAGTAAAACAAAGTAGTTAAGCCTGGGTAGCTTTTTATAGGTTGATGTTTATCAATGAAAGGTCGTGATCCAATCAAGAAATACTCAACATTGTTGACAAAAAGTTGCATACGATATTTATACCCCCTGCTTGGCCACATTTATGGGATAATGCAAATTATGCCATAAAACTGGCAATAATTTTCTTTTCATTTTTGAGGCACTTTTGTCTATCTTAGCCTCTCTATTTTATGCATATTTCCACGAGAAAGGACATCATAGGAAAACTAGCAGGGGACTGCGGATAAGCATAACGCCCCTCCCTCCACAGGGCATGTTCTGTTTTTTGGTTTTTTTTTTTATATTTTGATGGCTTTTATTTTTTATGTCAAAACTGCAGGCTAATCATTACATGCATCTAGACTGAGTGACTGTTGGGGACTTCCAAAAATTGTAGTGTAAAACCATTTATGTAGTTAACACTAAGCCAAATGATTCAGTTTTCTTCATCTTTCCACCAACACTTTTTATACCTTGCCTCACTTTTTTGTTTTCTGTCACTTCTCTCATTATCATTGGTGTGGTGGTAAAATCTGCTGACAGTGATTAGGATAAACTGTATTGTTTTGTTTTCATTTCGTCACAGAGCGGCAACATGACAGCTGGACAGAAAAAACTCCTGAGTGTAGATAAAACAGGCATGAAGAATATATCCAGTTTTTTCTCGCCCAAATCCAAAAGATGATCCCGAGGTTGTTCCGTGTAAAATTGTTGACTCATTCTCAGCTGTGAAAATGTATCTCTGATACTCCCATGCCCTCCAGACTGTGCGAAGAAGTCCTCAAGAAAAGATATGTAGTTCTTAAAATCTCACCGAATTACGGCAATTGATTTGGCAGTATGAAGGTTGTATACAGATCTGAATCAGATAAAATAGGCCCTCAGGGCAGCATATGACCCCTCAGTGCAAATATTGCCAATTGTCTCAGAATGAACAGATTTCTGGGTCAATATCACCAAGACATTTCTGACTTCATTCAGAACGTAAAACCTTTTCACAGTGCATAGTTTTTGATAGTGGAAGTTGAAATTTGAGCACATTTATCATAAAACAACACTGATGAGGCGATTTGTCAAAATCTTAACTTCTTGGGCCTACAAATAAACTGTACAAGTGTACTTCAGATATTATGTCAGAAATGGCTTTGTTAGAACTGGTTTGCCTTTCTCGTGGAAAAACAAAAAAAGATAAATAAAGCCAAGACTTTGTTACTCCCACTTGTGGTTAATGCTTTACTTGTGTTGAAACTGGATTAGACAGGATCATTTACAGGGTAATTCTATAGAAAAGAGTTAAAGTATTCATGATTGCAGGTTTCGTCTGCCAGCAACCTGCAGATGGTTTTGGGTGTCCCCTGGGCTCTGCTCGGTTTCCTCCCACCATAATGCTGGCAGCTATGTAAATGAAATATTTTGGAGTACAGCGTGAAACACAAATCAAATAAATAAATCACGATGGGTTTCGGGTTTACATCATCGTGAAAGCCTCACATTATGACAAGAATATTCATCAAACGCATTCTCGCGTAAGTGAATACGGATGACTGTTCCAAATCTCTTGGTGACTGATTTATAATTGTGTTTAATTATTACTTAACCGGAGAAGATTGCGCTTTGTTCCGCGGAGCGTGTGGAATATGATCGCAACTTCGTATATGTGAGCAATTGCAATGAACGCGCAGCTGAGATGCATATTTTGATTCATTAACAACAGCTTAAAAGTAGCCTGACTCACGATTTGGATACCGATCTAATTCATCCGCCTAGAACAATCTCGCTGTCGTTTCTGTACTAACGATTGGCCCCGACAAATGGCGGCGGTTTTTGCTTGTCTTGAGTTTTCTCTGTTCTTGCAAGCCGCACTGCAGCCTTAGGTGAAATATCCCTATGGGTGTGATGTTTACAATCAAAAGGAGTGCATTATTGTTGCAGGTATGTCATTGGATTGATGATTTTTTAGGATTCTTCTACTAAAGAAACCAGAATTTTTCAGGTGGGGAAGGCGGCTTTCCTCCAACTATAATGATAGCTGGTGTCGTATAAAAGAAATATTTCTTAAATACGCCATGAAACACCAATCAGATAGATAAATAAAGTTTCAAAATATCTCAAACAGAGCAACATTTAACCATCAACCTACTGTGGCTCTTGGGCCTCATATGGAAGCGATATGGTCTCCGCGTTTTACGAATGGCTATTTATTTATTTATTTATTTGATTGGTGTTTTACGTCGTCCTGAAGAATATTTCACTTATGCGACGGCGGCCAGCATTAAGGTGGAAGGAAATTGGACAGAGCCCGGGGAAAGCCTGCGACCATCCGCGGGCTGCTGGCGTACCGTCCCACGTTCGGTCGGAGAGAAAGTCATCGTAAGCTAGACTTGAATTCACAGCGACCGCATTGGCGGGAGGCACGGAAGCTTTTTGTGTGTTCTTGCGTGAAGTTCGCTGGAAACAACATATTCCCCAGCAATATGACCTGTCACACGTGGGAAAATACGACAATAACTCATCCAAGGTCGATAGTTTATTCCGGGCACTTTTACGGTTTTTACATGGTATGGGCGAAAATGCCTGGCCTTAAAAAACGGCGACCAAAAAATCAAAAAAAACTTTTTTGAAATTGTATGAATTCGTTGCTGAATTATCTTCGTTTGAAGTTTGGAGCATTGTGCTGCCTACTCGGGATCTGAAGGCATCCGTGCTTTTAAGCTTATGGGGAATTGACGAATCAGATATATCAGTTAGGAGATATCAGCTATTTATAAGCTGTGACGTAAATCTTCTGAGTTGTCTGTCAATGTAACATGTAATAACACAGGGACAGGACACTGTTTTAATGGTATGTGTTTTAATTCTACGTGGGTGAACAACACTGCAAAGTATTTCAAGACCATTGTGTCGTTGCGGGAATAAGTTTCTTGACCATTTCATGTTATAAATTGACATATATACTTAAGTTACAAACACCACTCTTGTAGGCGAATTTCAAACCAACGATGGAAGTCTTGTTCACACTCTTTATTATGGGCCACTGGTACATTGGATGCTTTGCAGTTAGCATGAGATCGTGATGGTGACACCGATTGTGGCAATGGCATTGATAGTCGTGGTGGTGGTTCAAGCTGTGAAACAATGCAAACAGATGTATAATTACGTTACTGTTAAAATGTAAACACATGTTTAGGAAATTTACGGTACGTGAAAAAATCACATTGACTAGATTAACCAGGGAAACATATACGTAATTTTCTGTCAACAACTGAGACACGCATACAGTACTGAAGGTCTTGCAAACAATTCATAACCTGAACTTCTAACGGTCATTTAAACAAAGCAAAGACTAATGTCGTGTTTAGTAATTTTAACGTTGTATTGTTGTTGTTACATTTTACGGTGCAGCTCAGCACGCTGCCATGCTGCTTTGACCTCCGTTCCCCGACGGCGACAGCCGTCCACCTTTAGGTCCGACGGAAACATCTGAGTTCTGAACTCAAATTAAATGACGGACGAACTGTCCCCTACGACCCTAGTAGCTAACTACAGTCTCGGGTGACAAGAGGGTTAAGAGTGTTTCAAAATTTTATGACCCACTAACGTCATGATATTCCATGGCTGTCACAAGTGGCTTTGAATCGAGCGGCTGGATTTTTCACACATTATCAAGTGGTTCGATCCGCACATGAGACAATTACAAGATTTAATGGCCTTGCCTATTGTCAGTGTTTAGAGCTCATAATGGCAGGTCGCTGGCGCCCTGATTTCTCTTCTCTGCTGATGGCTCTATGGGCTGATGGTGTTGGCGTCTGTGGTAACCTCAAACTTCCTCGAATGTGTTTCAGAGCCGTTTCTTTAGCTGTTCGACCCGTGGCCACTTTCGGTTGTTGAAGTTTGATGTGTGGCGGAAGACCTTGTCTGTAAGAGGACATCGAACTCAATGTCCGGGGCGTCTGGTCCTGCGTACCAGGCGGGAGATTGTGGAGCCAAGCCTCGGAGTCCCGTGAACCCGCCCAGGGAAGCATTGGCTGCAACACCAATGACGTACTGGGACGCGACGTCCGACGTCCATTTTTGAAGTCAACCACAGGCGGCTGGGTCCCCGATCTCCTGAGCAAGGCACTTGTTTCGCGTGGAAATTTCGGAGAGCGACCTTTAGTATATTCTTCGAGAGTATGTATAGAGATGTCGCTGCTTTGTCGCGTGTTCGGTCGGCTATTTAAGGTTGTCAGAGTGTCGATGGAAGAGTTGCTTCTCTCCCTCATCGTCGTTGGTCTTGCGTGGAAGTCTATGTTCAACGTACTTTCTGAGAAGAGTGAAGATTGGCTGTCCTCTCTGGATGTTGTAGGTCGATACTGAATCTCGAAGGACCTCAGCATGTCTCTCAGGCTCTCAGTTTCGTCTTCTTCGGGGAACGCATTCGTAGAAGTGTCCAAACAGTTCTCGCGACTCACCGATTGATGCCGCCGAGGTCCAGAATTCCTTCTCTCGCGACCGTTCGGTCGAACCTGTGTGCCCAGAACCTTGGCAGTAAAGCGGTTTTGCGAAGAACTCCGAGACGAATGCCCAGAATGTGTCGGAGGCCTGAGTCGCAATCCACTCGGCGAGTTTGACCTGATCGGTTGACTGAGTGACAGAGGAAGCGTTGCTATCGCTGACCCTCGACCTCTGCGGAAACCGGAGTCTTTCTTACTGCCAGCGTTCCGGTCCCCTTCGAGAAGACGCGCCAGAGTTCCCTGCCAGTGTTTGGAGACTTCGCTAGGATCTGCTTTAGCTTCGTGCACCAGAACTTTGCAGCATTCAACCCGCCTTAGCTTCACGGCCATAAGCAGAGCGGTGTAGCCATGTTTATTCATCAGCTTCGTATCCACGGTGTTGTTGATGGTGTTCACGTCCACCAGTGCCCGTATAGCTCTGACATTATCGGAATTCACAGCATGCATGAGGGCGGAGTTCCCTTCCAAATCCTGGGCGTTGGGATCAGAGCGAACCGACGCCAGCAGAGTTTCGATCACTTCTCGATTTTCATGGTCCGACACGGCGTACATCAGCGCCGTTTTTCCGTCCGCGTCTCTGGCGTTGATGTCCGCGCCAGCGTCCAGCAAGCAGCGTATGATAGGCACCCTGCTCTCAACGAGCTCCAAGACAACGCTGTGCATAAGGGGCGTGCGTGAGTTGATGTCATAGGCATTGACGTCCACATTGCCGTCCTCCAAAATATCCTTTAGCTGCTCAACATCCCCCTTGATGATCGCGTGGAACAATCGCTTCTGATTCCTTTTCACCTTTGTGTTTCCATCTTTCACTGACATGGCTGCTTGGGTAAGAACTGCCTGGAAAGACAAAGCACATGCACTATTTCTCAACGTTTATTTATTTATTTGATTCGTGTTTTATGCCGCACTTAAGAACATTTCACTTATACGACGGCGGCCAGCATTATGGTGGTAGGAAACCAAGCAGAGCCCATGGGAAACCCACGACCATCCGCAGGTTGCAGGCAGATCTTCCCACGTACGGCCGGAGAGGAAGCCGGCATGAACTGGATTTCTATACTCAATACAGCTCTGTTGTGATGATGTGTGCATGGATGTGGCTACATGACAAGAAGTGCCTGGAAACAAAAAACACATGCACTATTCTCAGTACAGATCTGCCGTGATGACATGTGCATTGATGTAGCTATACGGCTCCTACCGAAAAATAACAACCAACATTTAACTTCAAATCAAAAGTTATTGATTAATTTATTAGTGCTAGAGGCACAGGTATCAGAGTTATCTGCCCCTTGATTTCAGCTAAAAATGTGCGATACCTGTGAGCCTCTACCTGTATTTTCAAACACCTGCTGTCTTACTCGAAGTCTTGTTATAGATCTTCTTGTTGCGTTTCTTTGCAATCGACTTGGAAATGTGTCCATCTATGTAGAAAAACATTCATGCAAATACTTTTACATTATCAATACATTCGGAACGCCTTCCGAATGCAAGATCATTGTACAAACTCCCTCGGAAGAGTTGCACATCATTTTGAATTAGGGGATACAGTCTGTCTATATATCTTCAAACTGACCACACGAGTTGCTGAAAATATCAGATGTAGAGTAACTGTGAAAACATTCTAATAAATGTTTAAAGTATTTTATTGCTTTATTAACGAAGTTTGTGTTCCAGAGAAATTGAATAATACAACCAATGAATCGCAGACGCACGACATAAAATACCTCGAAACATGGTAGGTTGTTGACGGCCTATCGGAAATCCCAAGAGAGTTTCGAATATGACAAGTATACAGCACAGGGACAAAATGCATACACGTATAATTTAGCTTACTGTCATTTGGTTATGATCATCTCAGAAAAAATCACGGTATATACCCACTTTATATGCACTTATTGTAAATACGATTAACAACTATGTTGGCTTTTGGAACCTGGTCCCGTTCCGTAGCTGTTGGCCCATAATATGGGCCCTATACGAATATCATCTCAAATTCTATATTTCATTGGCGCATCTTTTGTTTTGAAGATGGAGGAAACAAAGACGGGAACAGACTTTTAAATTCATTTAGTCAACGTTATCCGCTGTCCAGTACTCTGTAACTAGATCTATACATCCATGATTTTATCACGGCAGCTTACGTCCGAATGATTTTAAAGCCATAACAACCATGTTTTGTTGCACTTACCTGTTAGGGTTTAACCCCGAGGCTGGCCCTTAGTGCATCGACTGTATCACATATCCGTAAATATCTTCATCCAGTTTCAGGGGTACTCGTGGCTACCATGCTGACCGTATATATCAACAAGTTTTCCATTTTGCTTCGAAAGCTACACGTCCACTGTTAACAAGGGCTTTCACATTCAGCGAATCTGAGATCCTTTGCTGCCTTGACCAGTTATTGTATTGTGTAGGTGTTATTCTGGGACTCTTAAGCCGATTTGCTCGTATTTAACCACGCAATGTGGACCACAACTACCTGCTCTAGCTCTATGTATTTAGTGTGTAGATTAAATCTTGAACTGAATCACGCATGTTCCAAGATTAGAGCAAACCTATAGAGAAAACGCCACAGTCTTTGAACCAGGGCAAACCTCATATGGCTTCCACAGGAACATTCGTGTATAATGGGAAACACGACCTTTGTGTGTTATGTTGCCCCAATATATCTCAAGTATACGTTTAGTCAGTACTTGATAGGTACCTCTGAAAAGGTGTTAAAATAGGCAATGCGCCTGTTTATCAACCGCGTATGGAAAATAAATATTGTTTAAACCACGGGATATAATAGTGCCAAACACAGCTAAATGTAGCCCGAACAGCCAAAAAGGAAATGCTCCACATTTTCAAAAGGATGACCATATGTACAGGCATACCATTATTGTCATATGACTTATGCTACTTTGCCTATTTCAATTTTCTGTCTGTGAAATAAAAATATACCAAGCCAAATTATAACTGCACGTTTAATTACCACCCATGTATTAAATAAAAATGCTATTCCAGCCCTTTGTCTTGGGTTGGACGGAAGTGGTCACTTTACTGAGTCCTTGAAGAACTATAATTTTGATACCAAAAATGACATCCAAATTTAACACAACTCTACTGAGACATCGTATCTATATCACACACCAGACATGTTGCCTGGTACTTAAACTTCATGCTACAGTCAACTATTTCTATCAAGTAATTTTAAACATTATGGAAAACTTCTAATTCAAAATTTAACTCAGTCATATCACAATCAATATTTTGAAGGTATTGTTTTAAAAATCCATAAATTTCTTCTCCGTGTTGTCGTTAGTTCATCTCGTCCAGACATGTCAGAATCCCTGTTATTGGTGGTGGTGGTGGAATGCTCTCCTGGGGCATTGATAGTGGGGATAATAGGTTATATGGCGTTTTCTGAGGGGACTGATTTATGCCACATAGGGTAGGCGATGATCACTACTCAGTATTCATGACAAAATCACCTGATATGTGCACGTGATCCCTCTTGGTTACGGTAATTAATGGTAATCGTGTAACAGATTTACGTTCAACTTTTTCTTACATAAAAAAATTCCTGTTTTTTTTTTTTTGGTTGTTGTTGTGAAAATGGATTGTATAAATGTGAATAAACAGGATATACTGGTGCGAATCTAAGCGTCACCTCGGACATGCGTAAAGACTGTTCACGACTCGTGTCATGATAGCCCGTATATGGATCCCTTTATCTGATTTCTGAGTATTCGTGACATGAAACCGTTCACCTATTTAAGGATATTCAATATTAATAGCTGTGCTCTATTTACATAGAATATACACAGTTCATTCTGGAATATTACATGAAATTTACCTCGTATAGTTTTATGACGGTGATTGTCAGTAGTCATTAGTAAGACGCTTTTAAAATATCAAAGATATATATGTACATTAAAGTAACAAACAAGGAAAACCAGGCAACTTTTTTCACGTACACTAAATTAAATTTACTTAGTACACATAAGTAAATGGAATAAAATGTTTTAGCACAATGATTTCATTTAAATTGCAAATGGTCAATTTCTGCTTGGTACAACCAAGCTGGAGCTTTCTGACCACGTCTTGGCATAAATGAAATGTTTGCATTATCAGACATACCTTGCACACAGTTTATCTCTTCACATTTCCTGGAGATAAATGGTAAGCTGTTACTAATAAAACTATGTCCACACAATGTTTTCATTATCTCGCTTACCTTCTGCTGAGTTTATCTCGTCACACATTCCGGAGATACACGGTAAGCTGTAACAGATCAATGTCCACACAATGTTTCTATTTTCTCACTTACCTGCTCTACTGAGTTCTCCTAGTCACACATGACTGAGATAAATGCTATGTTGTAACATAGCTTTGTCCACATATCTTTCGATAACTCGATCTCCTGTCACATCTCTCGGTATAACATTAACCTGTAACGGAAAAAAGCCCACACACACTCATTGTCTCGTATACCTTTGTTAGGTTTATCTCGTCACACCTCACGGAACAACAGTAAATTTTAACAGCACAATGTTCACACAATGCTTTCATTGTCTGGTATATCTTCCGCTGAGTTGATCTCTGATCGCCAAAATGCCACCCACTGAAAGCAGGACGCTTGCATTGGGCTTTCCATTGTTTCACGGATCCATATATACCATGATCTTTCTCAGTGTCTTCTAGGCGTTAATCCTTTAATCACCTGTGGATTATCCCTTTAATCACCATAACCAACTTTACTATTACAGCATTTATTGTAGCTTCCTAATGGCTAACTTGAAATCGGTTATGCTATGTTATCTCACCGAATATCTTCCATAGCCGAGGGGTTAGAGCGCTAGTGTAGCATGATGACCCAAGTGCCTCCAACCAATACGATCGCTGTGAGCACACGCTGGTTTCCTCTTCGGTCGTACGTGGGAAGGGTCGCCAAGTTTCTGTGGATGGTCGTGGGTTTCCCCGGTGCACCACCAGGTTTCCTCGTACCATTATGCTGGCCGCAGTCGTATGAGTGAAATATGAATACAGAGTAAAATTATGGTGGCTCATAGCGTCCATTTTTGACCGCGGTTTCCGCGACCCTGCAAGGAAAGCGGATTTTAAAAATCTCCCACCTCTGCGGAGAAAACCCAGAAGGCACGGAGGGGGCGGATCCGCGCTTTCTGGTCCTTCCGCTCTCTCTGCGAGATCCGTTGCCCTCCATCCCCTTCGTGCCTTCCGTGTACTCCTTGTTTTTTGTTATAACAATGGGCACCAATCGAGTTTGTCTCGTCACGCCTCCTCGAATAACAGGAAACTGTAATAGAGCAATGTTCCCACAATGTTGCCCTTGTCTTGCATACCTTCCGCTAAATTTATCTCTTGACCCCTTTCGGAGATACACGCTAAGCTGTAACAAAAGAATGCTCCCACAATGTTGTATTTGTCTCACATGCCTTCCGCGATAAATGCTATGCTGTAACAGAACAATTTTCACACAAAGTTTATATTGTCTCACTATATATCTTCCCCTGGGTTTATCTCGTCAGACCTCCCGGAATAACACTTAAAGGTAATAGAACAATGTTCGTACAATGTTTACATTGTTTCGTATGCTTTCGGCTGAGATGATCTCTAATCGCCATAATGCCACTCACTGACAGCAGGATGCTTGCACTGGGTTGTCACTGTTTCAGTGATCATTCAGATGCTAATCCTTTAATCCTCTATGTGTTATCTCTTTAACCAAATGTGCTATTTTAAATAAACGTTATAATTATCATACCCTAATTTGACTTATATGCTATTATAACCTTAAGCTTCGTACGAGCTTACGTGGAATAGGTCTTTTCCTTCATATTCACTGGCATATGTCACCACCAACACAACAATTAATCGTATATTCCTGAGTACGGCGAAAAGCACCAATCAAATAAATAAACAAGCAATTACTCGTCCT
The DNA here is from genome assembly GCA_016165875.1 of Acanthopleura granulata. Lineage (NCBI taxonomy): Eukaryota > Metazoa > Mollusca > Polyplacophora > Chitonida > Chitonidae > Acanthopleura > Acanthopleura granulata. The sequence continues at coordinate 13,765,884 of JABBOT010000011.1, read as the reverse complement.
GAGTTGATCCCAACTTTTATCACTTCATCCAGTTCATTCAAACGGCAATATATGTAGCCATTCGCGGCCTGGTAAAATGTTTGCCATGTTTTTAATTTCTCGAATATTTACACCTATGAATTTTATAATTATAACTTTGCAGCCTATATACTGATCACCTGCAATGCGGATACAAAATTCACCGGAAGTTACCTTAGTAAAAAAGGACCATTGCATATATTATAATTTAAAACGATTTAATCAAAGCTTGCCATTCGGTATTTTCTGCTTCACATGTACATACATTCCCCCCCTGAAAATAGCAGCGTATGAAAACAATTATTCACCTTCGAACAAATAAGGCTGATTTTTAAGGCTAAAATCATAATTTGAGTTACTTTTTTGCACCCTATATATTTCATTGTTGCTCCGATGCTCCATTGCCATCGCTAATCCGGAATAGAACAATGTTCACAGCACCTGGCCTACTCTTACGCTGAGTATATCTCGCTGCACCCCCCCTCCCCCCCCCCCCGAGATATAAAGCTATAAGTTGCAACAGAACAATGTTAACGGAATGTTTTCATGATCTCGCATACACTGAGTTGGTGTCTCACCGCGAGAAAATCCTTTGCACTTGACAGAAGGGTGCCTGCGTTGAGTTTCCTTTTTCTCACTCCATTGTTTCAATTAACCGTACATAACATGATCTTTCTCAACGTCACCAAGATGCTAATCCTTTAATCCCCGATGTATTGTCAAATTGAGATTGTGTAATTTTAAATGGATACCGTTATTATTATAAAATAATTTGATGTACTTACCATTATGGCGTTTAGCTTCGTATTGGCTTACCTGAAATCGTTCTTATTTTACTCATATTACAACCAAAATTACAATTATATGATTCCAACTTTCATCATTTTATCCTGCAAAGTTCATCAACACTGCAATATATATAACCAATTGTGTACTCACCTTTCTTTTGATTTCTGGAATATTTACAACTGTGTATGTTAACTTCCCAAAGTACATGCAATTATTATAAAGCGATTTCAAGAAAGCTTGTCATTCAGTGTTTCTTATTTTCAAGAAAGGTTTAAATCCGAAATTATCGACTTACCCCAGTTCACCGGTGAACAGCTCTAATGGCTGGCTGAGATTCCGTTGTTTGTTTCATGATTACTTATTTTTTTCATTGCCTATGACATCGCTGAAAATGACAGTTAATGAAATCAATTAAGGAGCATCTTTGAAGAAAACGTACATATTTCAGTATTGCTAAAAGACGCTCCATAACCACGACATGAATGTTACACTTCCGTTGTTTGTAAACTTACTATGACTGCACAACGTCTTCTAACATGGTATAAATATACCCGAGAGAAAGCTAGGCTATAAGGAACAATGTTCTCGCAATGTTCTGATTGTCACACCTGCCTTGTTTATCTCATCACATCAGCCTAAGATAAACGCTATACTGATAGAGAACAATTATAAGACAATATTATCTTTGCCGCACAAATATTCCACTAATTGTGTATCTCGGGGTTAAAAGTTATACTGCAATAGAACATTGTTCACGCATTATTAAAATTGTCTCATATAGCGTATACTGAGCTTATCTCGTCTCACATCGTTGAGATAAACGCTAAGCCGTAATAGAACAATGTTCACAGCATGTTTTCATTATCTCACATGTCTTCCGTTGAGTTTATCTCGTCGCACTCCCAGAGATACCTGTTAAGTTGTAACAGAACAGTGTTCACAGAATGTTCTCAATGTTTCACATGTATTCCACTGAGTTGGTATCTAATCGCGATATAAGCTTCTGTATTTGATAACAGGGTGTTTGCATTCTGCTTCCTTTGTCTTACTCTATTGTTTCAATTATTCCTATAAAGCATCATTTTTCTCAATGTCAGCAATACGCTAATTCTTTAATTCCTTATGTATTATCCCTTTATCGGATTGTGCAGTTTCAAATAGATACTGCAATTACTGTTACTAATCTAATTTAACCATTATAACTTCCCATTGGCTAACCTGACATCGGTTACGATATCTTATTTTGCTGAATATTCGCCACCAACACTACAATTAATGTCACAACTTTATTCAGCAGAGTTTAACCGGACTGCGAAACATGTATTCAGTCGTCTTAATTCAAAGGACTGCTAAAAATCTCGTCATGTTTTTAATTTCTAAAACATTTAGAATTGTTGATTTCTAACTTCCTAATTTCACTGATTACTCCAAATACGAATACAAAATCCACCGAAAGTTGCCATACATAAAACGTATTAAACCAAATTCATCAGATCATCCAATATAAAACGATGTCACCAGGTCTTGTCATTCAGTAGCCTACAATTTATTCTGCATATATATTTCAGTACATCCCTATCCCCACGATATGAATTTATAACACGCTTACGATGTGAGGTGTAAGCCCATAGTCGTTCACTCCGAAATTCATGTCACTTCATGGTTTGTTATTTCACTAACTCCATTCAAAACTTTGTCAAAAATTTTTCCTATAAAAGTAGGTTTCATTCGGAAGATACAAATCGTATGAAACAGAACACGGCCTGTTTGTATCCGACTTTAGTCACATGCGACCAATCGGAACAACAAGTGACAAAGTGTGAATGCCGCTATAAATCCAGAATGAAAATTTGTTTGAAAACTTATTCTACCTACACAAAAAATTAGGATCTCCTAACACAGTTGTTGTTTCAGTCTTACACGCAGACTAACTATACACTTCTGTACAATAATTACACTGCAAAATGATCAATGCGTTTAATGGCTGATTAGACCTCAAACAAGCGTGTTTAATAAACATACATGTATAATTAATGATTAAACATAAGTGTCTAGAACATGTATATTAGCCTATGCTATAATGCCATAATCTCCAAGCGTTTGATATATGATACATAAAAGTGTTTATACGTTAAATATCGTTTGATATATGATACATACAAGTGTTTATACGTTAAATATCGAAATTTACAGCGTTCAATTCAGATGTAGCAAAGTGCTTTGGTAAACTGAGTGGGCATATCACATGGAAATAGATGAAGTTTATACCAACGGTATGCAAGGAATGGAAATTTTGTTTCCGGTTTTTATAATTATTCTTTTAATTGTTTATTTATTGAAGATTGCGAGAGAGACACATCACACACGCTTGCATGGAGCAACTCCCACAAACTGTTTACCTCGTCTCCTCACAGTATTTCGACCAGCCGCGTTCCTCGACACTGCAGATGCCGTTATTCTTTTCAGTCGAATACTAATCTTTTAACTTCCTTCAGTTCCCCAGTAACTCGATGAACAGTCTCAATAAAGAATAGATTTACTTCACAAATATTTTTATATTGTATAGCAAAATACATAACCTGTATAACGTTCAAACATTCAAATGAAAAAACCTGAAAAAATGACTATGATTTATCTATCGGTTTAATGGCCATACAATCTATACTGTTCATTTATAGTAATATGTAACAATTAACTAAATATTATAAGCATTAAGGAAAGAAATAGAAATTCTTACTTATCATTATTATTAAAGTCGTAAATTACGGGCGTCCATTCCAATTAAACCAATTTGAACGTAAACTGGAAGACATGCACGAAGGAAGATTACGGCTGTCTAAAGCCTGTATAGTATATTTTGACTTGCCTTAACTATTTCCTTCGCCATTGTTATAGCCTTTACATGCATGATTGTTTATTTCAAATCATTAACACTTATACCTTGTAAAATAAATCCCGCATTTCAGTTTTTTTTACACTGGTGAATTGAGAGGAGATTCAAGCATTAATCATGCTAAGACTTCAAAAGATGTGTTTAAAATGTTATAATGTAACATTGTCTTTTGTAAAATTAATACTTTTAGGTGTTGTGTTCCACATTATAATTCATAAAGAATCTTGTAATCAACATTGTCTTACAACTTGCTAGCAGTCACTACGCAGTGTTATATGTTACCATGATAATTGTCGCCACGCCCTCCCCCCCCAAAAAAGCATAGCAGGTTTATTTAACATTTCTAGAATGACTTATACATGCCTTGAAGTATGAAAAATTCAAAATAAATAGCTTCTCCATCCAAATAACTAATCACAATATAATTTGATGAAATTCATAAAATGTCATTAGTTATTATGACAATGGAGTTATACGCCATTGTTCAGGTAAACAGTCCAAAACACAGCCGGTGCGCGTCGAGGATAACCACTACGGGTGTCTCCCGCAGGGGTCCTGGGCGAGTAATCACGTGACTCCAGTCTTCAGCATTTCCCTGCTAAGGTCTATTGTTTTAACGTTACTAAGCCAATTCGGAACATTAATATGTCAGTATAGGTTCTCAATGTCTTGGACAAGATTAACTCTCTGGAATTGACAGCTGGGTTCCTACTATAAAATCGAGAAAAGTTCGTTGTTGCTTCATTTCGACTTACACACCGGTCCTGAGCAAGTCCACTGGAGTTAGCAAAATATGGAAGTCCATCAGAGGAAAGTTCAAGACATTGCTATGAATAACTCAACTGTAAGTATATTAGTACTGTCTTAGTCTCTTTGTTTGCATTGTAAAGGTGTGATTTGTTATTCCCAATTTTCGGTTTAAAATTGTAAGTATTAAATTAAAGAAAGAAAACATTAAATCTAGTTTCCAGCTTGCTGTTACCATTTCGTCCTTTTGGGGTTATTTCCAAGGTGTTGTATGGTATTTCCGATAGAAATAATTGTTAAGAAATAGAAAAGTTACAGCGACAGCAAAGAATTAGTATCCACAGTAAATACTTGTATCTACATTCAACGAGTTATTTTGGTAAGTGTTAAAATATATAAGCCTTCAATATTATTCTCACAAGTTATTTTTGATCCATTGCAAACTTTTGTTTTAATTGCTGATTATCATCATGAAATTGTACATGAGCGCTGTATAATTCACGTATTTTTTCTTTTTCCTCTTTACTTTAAGCCGTTTCATACAATTTCTTACGGGGCACCGAAATCCATGTCGGCCTTCCACAGCATTGAATCTTTGATGACGTCATCCGGACAGTCCAGTGCCACTGGCCAGGAAAACCGGATGGGTGTGGCATCGGCTGGCCATTATCAACGCATGTCTTCCAACCACAACATGCGTCAAGCTTGTCCATCCTCAGCCTGTCCTACGCCATGGGCTGCTCCTTACCAGACGGCACCTCGCCAACCTTTGGAAACCAATTACGTGTCGCCGGAATATTACGGAGCTGGACGAAGCCAGAGCTCCGAGTCTCGGCCAAACCAATATCACAGCCAGCCACCTGTCTCGGACCTTTCTCTGAATCCATTTCAGTACGAGTCACAAACTGTGTACCAGAGAAGTTGCCAACAACCGACTCAAGACTTCCGCTCAGTGGAGTCAAAATCTACACCAGAAAGTTCAAATAATGGCAAGTCTCTTATTTTCATTTTTTTTTTACCTTATGGTATGTTTCTAAAGTGTTTTGGAACCTTTTTTATTAGAAAATATTATTTGGAATATAATATTGTAACTATGCGTTTTTTTTTTCTTATTAAAATTTAACGTATGTTTTTATTACACAGCTAAACTAAGTTCTCCAGTCTCAGCGTAAACATTTTAAACATAAGACTTGCTTTGCAAGGACAACACCCATACACTGTGGTTTGATTACATACGATAAAAAAAACTCGTGGTACAGTTAATTGTTTAACTGTTGATTATAAAAATCACTTGCCAACTTTTTCACTGTATTTTTCTTGTTTCAGACGACATTCTCGACGTAGAGAGCTACTCCCCTTTCAGTTGTTCCACAAATTCCCCCGCGGCGTCTGACGTCATGCAGAAGACGGATCCTGGCCCGTGCTCTTCTTCTTCAGCCGGATACAGCAGTGGATACCAGTCATGTGACGGCAGCGCTGACAGCCCCACCTATCGGCCAACGTCGTCATTCCCTCTTGGAAACACGAGTTGCGCATCACCTGCATTTGCTTCCTTTCCAGAAACTTCTCCAAATGTGACCCCCTTTCGGAAGCCAGCATCGCCGCAAGGTGCGTTCGCCCCATCTGCCTCGTCTGGTCTCCCTTCCTTCCCAACTCAAACACCGGCGTCCAAAGTGACATCACAGCATGCTTCAATCGGCTCTTCATGCCGTGCACCGGCCAATGTCAATGCGGCGTTGTTCGAAGGAATTCCACATTCGGCATCATCGTATCTGGGACAAGAGCCCACCCCTATTTCATACAATGGTGCCAAGTCCTATTCCCAGGCACCACACAATTCTACATCCTCTCAAGAACATGGTTCTGTATCCTACTCAGAACCTCTGCACGGTCAGGCACCATACGCAGCCAGAATCCATAGCACTCAATCCTACCCAGAGAGCGCTGTCCATGCCTCTTACCCGGAGGAAGGAGCCGTCTCTGCATCGTACCCGGCCAGTGCGAGTACTGGCGCAGCGTTCCAAGAGACAATGCCAGCAGTTGCGCCTTATATGACGGTACCACAACGCACCACTGCGCCTAGCTACCAGACACAGCCTCCTCCCGCTGCACCATCATCTCTACCTGGTGCCCAGAATGACCCCCAAATTCCGGAGCCTGTACCAACAAAGAAGCCACGGATGAAGTACACTCCTGCTCAGCTGCAAACCCTGGAGTCTTTCTTCGTAGAAACGCCATATCCGGATTGGGACGAACTCGAGGAACTCTCCAAGAAGTTGGACATTGCCGAGCAGAAGATCAAGGTAAGATTTGCCATACCACGTTACTCTATCAAACAATTCACCCGCTGAATCTCTTGAAGAGATATTGAATATGCTCACTGTAAAAAAAGAAGCATAACGTCAACTCCCTTTTCTTCCAGTCCACCAAATAAAGGGTAAAGCCCATTTTGGTTGATATATGGAACGCGAATGTTGGTTTCGACGCCTAGGTTCATCCATTTTTGGAAAGACATTTTCTATACACTTACCACACTCAACGCATTCTTAACTTAAACTCGCTTTATTATACCTTGTTTTCTAGTGTATTTTGTGACATTCCTTCATCGATTCTGTTCCCTCAGGTCTGGTTCCAAAATAAACGCGCCCGATGGAGGAAGAAAAACGCAGCCAAGGAGAAGACGGAAGTTCCTGCACCTCGACCTGCGCAGCCTACACCTTTGTATGGTCTCCCTCACGCGTACCCTTCCATGTACCCGGCGACTCTCGAGCGTCCTGCTCCGTATTACAACAGGCCCATGTACAACGTGTGGTGAAAATAGGGAAAGAGAGACTTACCTTTTATGTCCAGAATCTCTGAGCTTTCCAAGAAGTGGTGCCTTAATCAATAACCCGAATGTTGATCGGGGTAACTGGTTAATGTGAATAGTACCATTTTAGCTGCTGCCATCGAGTGATGGTTTTGGGTTTGAGGATAAGCCCGTCTTGCCAAGTAGCATTTCGCTGCATGTATATATACATGTATGTACAAGCTGTATGTATAAAGAGTGCTAAATCCCTGCCATTACCAAGTTGGCGTACACATCGGCAAGGTGTTATTTATATATTTATGTGAAAATGAAATTTTACCCAGCTGTGTCCCAAGCAACAGCTTGTCATCTTTGACGTTAGGATTCAAGCTCGATGATGCAGAGTATAAGCTGTATTTTATATTTGTGTGAACTTGTATATAATTCTTGTCTTAACGATTATTAAAATACATGTTTATTTATTCAACTCGTATCTCTGTTGACAATTCTCTCAAACGGATTTGAAGGAGTTTCAAGTGGTGTGTAATAGGAAAAGCAATATTTGGTCATCTTTAAATATTTACATGCATATTGTTCACAACTTCAGAGGGCTCTTATGGTGACATTATTCAACAGGTCATCTGGGCTTTTCACGCCAGATATAGTGCTTTTATCCGCCGAGATCCCTGTGATAATCTTAAAATATAACACTTTAAGCCGCCTGGCAATCATGTGTTCTTCAACATATATAGTTCTTCTACTTCTAACAGAACTCTCTGTATACGGTTGATTTGGAATACGGTGAACAATACACTTTGGACATATACCCTTGCATAAAAGAGAATAGTGTTCTATCCATTTCGTGCTTATTTAGCCCTCTATAAACAGATGACAGCTCCTTTTCTGCAGGTAGAACCAAGATCTTAAATCTCAGCATCAAATTCGACGTTTGTATATACATGTATCACGATTCTTAACTGAAGAAAGGTCAGTTCTCGAAAGTCCATAATCAACCTAAATATACCCTGCATACAATGTGTTCCTTCCTGTTCCACCCTTATATTCGTCCCCATTGTGAAGAAGGTACCTTTAAAGAAATTCAAGGCATTAATCGTCTCCAAACTTAGGTAATGCCTTGTCATCGTTGAGAGGATGGTCGGGATTGCCTATTGGTGGGTGATCCCCACGCATCATCCATCTTGTCGCCATACACGAGGCAGGCTTCAACCTCGATATATTTACAGTGAGACTCCACTGCAACGTCCAACCCGGACGATCGGTCAAACGACATTAGACATTTGTGGTTATGTAGCTGCACGTGAGTGGCTTAAACTGATCTGACGATGTACTAACGTAACAAGTAGCACCTATTTGGCACGATAGTAGCCTACATTGTTAAAAAATGTTTCAGCTTCACTCGTGTAGTTAGCGGATACGTTGAACATAGCCTGTTCTAAAGGCTTGGAGATCAAATATTTATGTATTCATTTGAATGTTCTTCAATGTCCTAGTCAAGAACTTTCCAGAATGAGAGTCATGTTTTGTGGGTGCAGGAAACCGGAATGAGAAACGTGAAGCGTCAGCCCCATTGCGGTCACATCAGAGCCACACCAAACTATGACCTCTTGGGTTCGTCTCGACCCGTTGTCCGTGGTCTCTGCCGAATCAGTCCACTGTGTACACAAAGACGATCAACAGCGCATGCCACCACACGATCGTCGTTGACCGCTTATTGTCACAAAAGCCCCACGCACATTGCGTTTTACATTTTCTGTTTATCTGCTTGACTGGTGTTTTACGCCGTACTCAAGAATATTTCACGTATACGACGGCGGTCAGCATTATGTTGGGAGGAAACCGGGTAAAGCCCGGTGGAAACCCACGACCATTCGCGGGTTACTGGCAGATCTTCCCACGTACGGCCATAGAGAAAGCCAGCATGCGCTGGACTTGAACTCACAGCGACCGCATTGAGCAGAGGGTCGTGGGTCATTATTCCGCACTGGCGCGTTAACTCCCTCGGCCACGGAGGCCCCCCGGAGGTATTATAACATGATCAACCATAATCTAAACCATCCGAAAACGTGGTAACGCATAACTAAAAAACCCAACAGCACAATTTAGTTATATACAAATCTGCCGTCAGCAGTTCAAGTTTTTATTTTCCATATTGCACGTGTTATAAACCACGCCGTACAGACATCCCTTCGCTCTATGTGTGATGCTTCAAATAAGTAAACATACATAGAACTGGGCGTCCACGTAACACACCATAACGTCACGAAAAACGCAGAACAAAGGGTATACACTGTTCAATCCACGAGGGAAACAATACAATCTTAAGCCGATTATTAATTAGTGACTGATTATGCAAGTGATTGACTGCTCATGCGCTCAATGGATGAACGCTACTACTTTTCTTCGAGGTGAACTGATTTTACTACAAGGAACAGACTGTTGGTAATTTGCATCAATCAAAATATTCAATTTCAAACACGTAACACTAGCTAGGTAAGTCCTATACAGGACTCCTAGCTACCTCCCCTGCACCTATACCACATGTAGATGTTAATTTGGTCAAGCATCTGGACCGAACTGGTGGATGTATTGAGGACATTAACTGGCTGATCTCAGCCATGTGACAACATACTGGCAAGAAAGCACACTCTACAGTGCTATGATTGTAACCACACGTAGCTGAAGTTTTTGATGGAGATCAATCACTATATCCCTAACCTGTTCACGGATGCCTAACAGTTGTACTTTTATTCAAATTTGATATGGACAAAATCTGACATGCGTTCCATTCGCTCGCTGGTGGCCACTGAAGGAAACGAGTGGTGTGGGGGGCACGTATTGCAGCGTCACAGCTCACGTAACTTAATCAGACTTCTGGAACACTGGGACGTCACACAGAGTCCTCCGATGGTCACTGGAACTGCCATCAGTGCTGGTCTGATGGACAAAGGAAGCCAACACCCCTGTTGTACTTCATATAACATTCCAACCATTGCAACTTATGTCAAATGGTTGGGAGCGCCACCTCCAAGAAGATTTACTTATTCATTACTGCTGGTTGCTTTGCATTGGGGTCCATTGAACATGTATTTCAGCCAAATCATCAGGGGCACAGCTCAGCTAATTTGAAATTCTGCTTCTGAACACGAGTTTTCTCAGAATTATACGATTAAGTGATATAACGCAAATCTGGCTTCAAAGCGCAATTTCTCCTTACATGAATTTCACACGAAATGATGGCATCAGTTTAAGGCTGTTTACTTCAAATTGTGTTCAAGAACGATTTGACATATGGGGAGAAACCCGATCACTGCTAGCATAAAAATACATCTATCACCAGACTACAACTTCAAGTATCTATTATTGTAATAATTTTTTACAGGCTACAAAAATGCAATTCTCCTTGAGCAGATAAACACCAGTGTCCGAGTATGTCTTAATAAAAGATGTAGAAGAAAATTAATATTAAAGCGTAGAAAGTAATGATCATAAAGGAAAGTCGCAAATTATGCATATCTGGCAACTTAAAACAGTTACGGTACAGTAATTAAAAAAAAGGTAAATAAAAATAAAAAAAGCGCAATCAAAATTTGCTGGAGGGAAGACAGGCAAATTGGAACACAAAAGACGAAACAATGTTAAAGAAAAAAGAAAGTAGAGACCAATATAACATGTAATAATAAAGCAATAATCTTCACTAAGCTTGCCAAGCTTTTCCAATACCATTCCAAGTAAGAGTCTTGGCTGAATTGTATGTCAGTAGGCAATTCTGTATCTGTACCAACTGACACAAAGTAGTCTTGGTGTAACTACTTCTACAACTTTGATCAACAGTCCTGTAGACAAAATCTTCAAGAATGTAGACAGGCCTTTGGATCTAGATATATTTCATACATAACTACATGTAATTGTGGAAGTCAGACTCATTCCACCATTTTCAGCATGAGTTTCTGAAACCATGACTTCTTTGTTCAGATATACATGCATGAACAAATAGGCTTCAAAAATCTCATGAGTTTCAGTTGTCCCAGAGAACACAACCTTCTATGACAGCCAATCAATGACCTTTGTTTCCACAGACATCAGCCAATTGGAATCAGAGTTATGTCAACACAAAATTTTGTGATCATTTTTCATTTCCTGTGAACTGGTAACAACCATAAGTAATATACAGGTCTCATTTTACCTGCATTGCCAATGTATCATAAATGCTGACAGTCAACAAAACTTAAAAACAAAATCTGACGCAGGAACAATATTACAATGGGCTTGCAATGATTGGGTACTGGCAGCCACTTTAAGTTCAAAGAAGGCAAGAGACAAAACCCAAAAACCCAAAAATCAGATTTCCACACAGTAAAATTCTAGAACAGCATGAACACATAAAAAATATAGGCCAAGTATTATGGTTACTAAACGGAAAGAAAAACAAAATCAATAAAAAACAAATATAATACCTTAATTATATTTAAGGTAATCACAAATATCAAAGACTGACGTTTGGACAAAAACTGCAAACTTACTCAGTTACAACAGAAATATCAGATTCGCGCCCTCTAAGCTGAGCCGGAGTAATCCAGCAAACAAAGTAAAAAAATGTTAAAAAAAGTAAAAGAAAAGTAAGCAAACTGTTGAGATAAACAAGACAAGGACTAGGAATAGATTTCTTTTACTGCAAGACATAACTATTTATGTCCATAAGTTAAATGCAACCCTTTAACAGCAGATAGCACAAAAAAAAAGCAAAATCTCTGTCTTGGTAAACTTTGACTTGGGTTCAAAATATTAAGAAAATACATGTATCAAACCTTACCTTTGTTACAACAGAATGGAAGTAATACAATCAAATGTCATCACATGAAATGCAGGTCTGTTCCATAAATTTAGGTAAGCCTGTTATATATTGTTTTCCATATATTACACATATAAAAGCCTTCTAAGCCTGTTTGACTCGTTTGATTGGTTGATATCAAGCCAATCAGAATAACCTGATTTTGATATGAATATCATCAAAATTTAAAACAGAAATGCACATGTGTATAAAGTAGGATGTAACGTCTTGACTTAAATGCCAAACTCAATACTGTCATATAGCAGGTAATATGTGGCATGAAATGCGCCAAGTGTAACACAACGGTCAACACGACTGATACAGCTCAATGCAACCGATACAGCTCAATATGAATGATACAGGCCCAGTACAGCATTATGTAGCAGGCCTACAAACCACAGCATATAACCTCAAGCATCAGTAACTGTCATAAAACAGAACAACAACAACAACAACAGTGCAGACGAGTCAACACACAGGCTGCATTTGGTAAAGGGGAAAAGGGAAGGGACGTGTGTGCAGAACATTCACTAGTTTGTTGCCTGAAAAATAATGTAATACATTAACATGTCATTTCTGTGTAGAGAGTCAACACATACTTTTTTTTTGTTGTCATATTAAGATTTATCATCGATCACCTAACATTCCATCCATGACAAAGTTGCTCCATATTTTTGATTCTGGGAGTTCTGTTGATTGTTGAAATGTGATCAGAAGTTTACTTGGAAGGTAGGATGATATCTTATTGAAAAAATGTAAGTTTTAACTCCAAAAGTGACAATTAATGATATTTATTTGCCCTAAAAATGCACTTTTTTTGGCCAAAATTTAAGGTTATTTACAGTATTCAAATCTGACCTCACTATGATGCCAAAAAAAAAAAAAAATCTTCATGACCCTGGTCCATCCCATCTGGCTGTCAGTCAAAACCATTCACCTATAAGTTCTCAATGGCATTTTTTGAGGCAAAAGGGTTCTCTTTTGTAAAAAAAAGTGTTAAAAATTACTAGTCTTATACTTCCATTGTATTTCTTGCTACTGTTTTTACTACGATATTCAGTGTATACTGCCAACTCCTTTTACACAATACAAAATGCATGTTATGGGCAAGATATATCACATAGCTCGGACACTGTAACTAATGGCCTGATTCTGAACACCTCTTATTCAATACTGTGTTCTGTTTACACGTAAAATCAAAAAAAGCCATCTACCCATCTACGAACAAGCCCTTTATTTATGTCCCCGATGTCATTTAAATGTCATACTACTTGATGTACTTGATAATTACGATAACATATCGTAAACTGCATGTATGTTTGTTTAACAGTACTTTCATTTGCAAGGCTAAAAACCGCCCTAAATACCCAAACTAAGAAATACTGTATTTCTCACCAGCAAATACCGTATTTCTCATACAAAGGAAGCAGAAATATGTACCAAACAGCATCATAAACCCTTTGTTTTCCATTAACTTTTTCCAAAAGATGGAGAAAGTTGACAGTTTTGTTACAAACTGTCCTCTCACTTCTGCCTGAAATCCCACGCACGTATATCAATTATGACCATACTGCAAGATCAAAGTTTTCATAAACATGAAAAACAGATTGTTCAATCCAGACTTTTCTTGTTCTACCTGGATTTTCAGTCTTATCCCCACCAAACATCCAAAAATGTTTTTAACCCAGCATCATAATTTTCCCATCACTCTCAAGTTCTGATATTCGTTCAGTGTTTCTATCCTGACAAAATTACAGTGCCAGACATAAAATTTCAAATTGGCTGCTGAATTCACTTGGACGTTCATTAAACAGCTTTCGTTATGCTTTATGCATATTTACAATCCTTTTTCTGTAATATTTATTACACTGTACCTAATTCATCCTCAACATTTTCCACTCTAACCAGTCAACTGTAGAAAGCGTATCTATTTTGTGATCTTTACAGTCGAAATACCTACAAAACTCCAACCATTAAAATTCAACTTTTTGCTCAAATCCTGACTGAACTATACTTTGCAATTGTATAGCCAAGCAATGTCTATAACCATGTATATATGCACCATTTACAGCCTCTGTCTTTTAGCATAACACAGTTTACAAAGCCACAGTTGTAAGTGTTTTCTCTACACTAGTCTTTGAACTGAAAAAATTCACAAACAAATTATCTCCCTTGCCATCAATTTGCAATTATCTAATGTGCATTACCTCCCTTGAATCCAACTGATCTCTGATAACCATCTTGGAATGGAATCAACAATAATCTTCTGGAATTATCTGTTCACTGACATAACAGCTATTTGGGAACTGAAAGGGAAAGCTGTGGCTGACAGGCATCAGGAAGAATTTGTTTTGGTTTCTTGATTTGCCTGAATTTAGACACTGATATTTTGTGGCTGACAGGCATCAGGAAGAATTTGTTTTGGTTTCTTGATTTGCCTGAATTTAGACACTGATATTTAATACACTGGATAAAGAATATCTTAAATGTAGATTTTTGCATTAATTGGTATTAAATGCCAGACATGTTAGATATATATGTTATATAAATACTTCTGAAGTTATGGTTACTGTTAGTCCAGAAAGTGAAAGTAAGCTGCCACTTACATGTAACACAGGTGATGTTCAATTAAGGCTCAAGAATACCTGGCTCTTTTCATGCAAGAAAGTTTAGGCTGATCATGGTTGTTTTGTACATCAAAGACACATATATCAAAGCTATGACACTTAATTTCACTTTCAATTTTGGAAGTGAAAGTAAACCAATGACCGACTTACCACCTACAATTCACGGCTTGCTATACAACAATGCTGAACATTTCATTTACATCAGAATAAGCAGGTCACTAATGCTGCCTTACCATGTACATGTGGATGAATGCAAAAGTGAAACCAAACTGTACAAAGAGTTTGAGGCAATGACACATCAGGACGTAGACGTTGGGGGGAAATATCCGATATTCATGAATTACAATATCCTTGTGTTTCACTTCTGGATGCCTTGAGTAGAAAGCATTATCGCAGCATTTGTTAGTTGACCCTTGTTCCACTGTGCTGGCAACAAACCTAAACTCTGTACCTCGAATAAAAGATGTAAACCATGAAACGCCAATACCTGGCGATCTTCTTGTCCTGCTTTTCCGCCACGATGGGCTGAACGTTTTACATGTAGTCAGTAATACCCACCTCCAAACAGAAAACAACTGCCTCACCAGTCCTTTGTGTAACACTGCACGAAATACAGTACATAAGTTCAGCCAGGATTATAAATAACACATCATCAAGACCTCAGGATGGACTGACTCTTGACAAATCAATGCCAACCACTGTCTTGTGATATGCATAGTTCGTCTCCATGGTGGCTGAACACCATGGGAGAGAAAGAAGCCCCAACAGGGGAGATAACTCATGTGAGGCAATCCTCAGCCTGCTCTCCGTCTCTCAGGATCATAGTGTTTTGGTTTATCATGGCAGTTTGACGATGGTGCAACACCACCAGGAGGTCATCTAAAGTTTTTACACTGTACACAAAAAACAATTCCGATCAGTTGTAATCAGAGCAAACTGCACTTGTGTTTTTGTCTTGCTGGCTGGGGTTGCAAAACTGCTCGCACAGACTCGTCAAATACCTGTAAGAATGCAATAACAACATTTTATTTGTGAAGCAGGTTTAACTCTGCTATACAGGATTCTTTGGTTGTTAGGGATCTTCAGAATACAAGTCTACCAATCAGCACGTACTTTAATGTAGCAACAACCAATTAGACGACACTAAACAAAGGTGACAAAACCAGCTGACAAGAATGGTGTGCATGCTAGCCCTGCTGGTGAGCAAAGAACTTGAGCCGCTGTAAGCAGAATGTGGTAGTGAAAGAGTTAAGAGTACAGAAATCACATATGTGAATCATGACAGCATAAAAAAACCAGACGCCATGCTTGGTGTCTACAAAGAACCCTTTTACATCGAACTTTTTCACTTAAGTGATGGTAGCCAGCTTTATGTGCGAAGGGAACCTACAACTAAAACCAATCACCCTTCACACTAAAGAAATTTTTTGCAAAAGTGGAAAGCAGATAAGCACACCATATTGGTGGAGGGCTCCTGGTCTTTGGCAACACAACAAACCCCGCACAACACATTCCCCTTATTGCTTCCACAGGCCATGTCATGTAATCATACCTGTTTTAATCCACGCTGTGTTAAAGCTGAACACTCCATGTAGCGCACAGCCCGCACTTTGTTGGCCATCTTCATGCCCTGTTCACGCTTAATGGGAGACAACCCCTGAGCGCTCAGCTGTGCTATCGCCTCCTTGCTTTCTCGTAAATCTATTTTTGTTCCTGAGAAAGCAGAAAACACAAAAATGAGCGGATGCTGAAACTGTAAATACACTGTATGTCAGTCATTCTGTATAATGCCATCACCTGCCGTAGGTGACAGAAGCAGATATGACATAAGTAAAAACTAAATGATCAGTTCAACTTAAAATAAAACTCTGGTTCACCACTGGAGCTTAAAATTTAGACACCTGCATGTAGTACAATTAAACTGATGTATACATGTATATTTATTTATCTATTTGACTAGTGTTTTGCGCCGTAATGGAGAATACTCCACTTATATGACTGCATACAGCATTATGGTGCAAGGAAACTGGGCAGAGCCCAGGGAAACCCACGACCATCTGTGGGTTGCTGGTAGACCCACACACCAACATTCACACATATAAATACATATACTGACCCCGCTCTCTATTTCATGGAAATATTTTTGAAAAATTTTTTTTTGAGAGTTCAGGACTTAGTGCCAAAGAAAAATGTTGATTAAATACATCATTAAATGAAAAAAACGGCTTCACTTTCCCAAACATGGAAGCAACAATCTGAGCAGACCAAAAGCAATCAAACTGACAGTACACATACCCGAATTCCTCAATCTTTTCGCACATGAAAGAGTAACTTTTAGTGCAATTTATGCACATTTTTAATTCGATTTTGGAGACAAAGTTACACTGATTGGATTGGCCAGTTTCACAAGAAGCACACTTTCATCAGTCAACACAAAATTATGCCTTCAGAATATGCTTTAATAAACACTTTGCAAACATGCAAAATTGCTGAAGAATTACACGAGGTATTTTTTCTGATAAATTCAGCAAACAGGTCAGGACATGGAGTAGCAAGGTCTTGCTACTGATACTGAAAATAGTACCTGTACAATCTGCGTGACCTCAAAGCCACTCAACAAAGAATCTAGAGACCAAAAGTCAATCTCTTACTCACCGACAAGTAAAATCGGAGCATCTGGGCAATGATGGCGAATCTCAGGGTACCACTTTGTCATTACATTCTCGTAGGAAGACGGACTAACAACGCTAAAGCATATCAAAAACACATCAGTCTGGAAAGAGAAAAGGAGAGACACCGGAGTTCTTAAGTGTGCACACATGCGCAGAAAAAAAACAACCCACAATGAATATGAGTTAACAATTTCTTACATTTTACAGAAATAAATTTCTGTAAATTTTTCTTACAGCCACTGGCATGTACCACACTGTACATGAATTACACACAGTGGTCTTGTACTCCTGAGGCCTGACATGAACATGCAGAGGTTATTTAATAAACCCAATAAAGCCTATCATGCAGTCAAACATCTAAGTTCACATTGGATTTGGTGGTTTGAAAAATTAACAAAAAGAACGGTTGCTTGTGACACCACTGTCCTACACCAACAGTGCGAAGGAGCTATATTCGGGTCAGAAAAGCAGAAATGCGGAAATATAGCTGCCTAAAAGCATCCGGAGAACATCTTTCAAAAGTGACAAAATAACAATTTTACTTGCTTATGTTTTAATGTCGTTATCAACATTATTAAGGTCATATCATAACAAGTGTCCCTGACCAACCCCAATGTCCACATACATGTTCATATACTGATAGTGCTGTCTCACTGAAAGACTGAGCCAAAAGCACCAGATATCACACCCAACTATATATACTGTGAATGAAATAAAATTTGGCCTTTAAAAGTGCATTTTTGAAGCAAATTTATTTCCACAGAATATTATTTCTGCTGCTGGCTTACACTTTCCCAGTACGATATCATCTTCCAAACAAACCTCTGGACACCATTCCACATTCAGACAAACTCTCAGAATCTCAAACAAATGAGCAGGCTTTGTCATGAATGAAATTTAGGTAATTTAGGGTACATCAACCTCCATGTATAGCCATTGTGCTAAAGTACATGTACCGAGTCGGTACCCTCACTGCTAAGGTTAAAACGACAAGTTTCATGACTGAACCTACACAAGTCTCGTGCCTCGAAAATAAGAGCAGGTTAATTTAAGTGTACTGAACGAGACACACACAAGTCTATACGTGTATATCAGACAGAGGATGGCTCAGATTCATACCCAAACATATATTATGTACACGTAAATAAGTCAGTAAACCATCACATGTATAAGAATGAATAATGCATGTCTTATTAGTGCTGGTTTATTCATTTGTGGGGAAAAATTAAGATGGAAGTATCAGGCTCTTCGACAAATGCAAAGCATTTACCTTAAAACTTCAGCATTTTTATTTACTACACCAATGAACTGCAAGGATGTTTGTAAACTAAAGCTCTACATGTACTTTAGGATGGAAACATCAAGGTGAGGATAAAAGCCTATCTTCGTCTGTGAAAAATGTTGAAGGCACAACCTACGCACTACTCCTCATGCCATTCTTAAAAATATGTTCGTTGCGAGCAAATTTTCATTGATATTTTGATTGAATTTTTTTGTGTATTTTTCTTCTGAATTTCCTTGTAATTCCTGTTATTTTGAAAAAAAAGAATTCCCTACCAATGAACCCCATTTTTTTTTTTTCATACAGTTGGGTTACTCCCGATGGCCTCAGCACTCAGCCTCACCCACTGCTATGCCTCCTTCTCCCTTGTCCCCTCCCACACCATAACTGACCAGGTCATGCTCCCCTCCCACACTCCCACCATATCCCCTTCCCCCTCAGCACTGATAACTGACCCCAACTCTTGCTCTATTCCTGGCCAGTAGATAATGACCATAAAGATTAAACTGCCCCCACAGTCCAAGGTGTGTATTTTCTTTGGCAGGCCAGCTGATGTGTTTCTTCCTGTACGCCTCATCAAAAGGTAAAACAACCCTAGGCACATGTGTATGTAGTACTGAAAACACCATAAAAATCCCCACCATTTTACAGTGTGGTTATAACACTTGAAAATGCATCATGCAAATTTGCACATAAATCTGTACAAAGTCTTCAAAATTTACATGCTCTTTGAAACCAAGAGTCTTGGCAATGTATGATTTTTTTTTATTATTCAAATGCTTGTTATTAAACTGATCTGGCTAACATTTAACGTTCACAGTGTTAACATGTTATATACGTATATGAGATGTGTACAAGGAGATAGGAAGAGGGGCAGGAGTGAAGGATTTTTTCTTTCGCGGAAAGAAATTTTTAAACAATTTATTTATTTATTTATTTGATTGGTGTTTTATGCTACACTCAAGAATATTTCACTTATACGACGGCGTCCAGCATTATGGTGGGAGGAAACCGTGCAGAGCCCGGGGGAAACCCATGACCATCCACAGGTTGCTGGCAGACCTTCCCACTTACGGCCATAGAGAAAGCCAGCATGAGCTGGACTTGAACTCACAGCGACCGCATTGGTGGGAGGTTCCGGGTCAATGTGCTGCGACAGCGTGATAACCGACTGAGCCACCAAGGCCCCAATTTTTCAACAAGGTCTAATTGGAAAAGAGTGCCCGGGGTAAACTTCCCAAACAAGAGGTGCCCATATTTGCATGCAAAATTCATCATATGGAATAAGATTCCAAATCATCTTCAACAAACCATCCTTAAGACAGCGCAACTGTTACCATTGGCAGCATGGAATATAATCTCCCTGCCCAAGACTGGGATACAGCCCAAACCTCCTGTACCAGGCACTGGGAAATCATGAAACACCTTGCACCACAAAAAATTGAATGATGGAGGAGTATATAATTTCATTGATCAAGGCTGTGATTTGAACCCGTACCTTTTGTACAAGCCTTAGTGAGTTGTGCGCCTTTCTTCTGAGTCACATCTTGCTTCTTTGCAAAGATCAGGACACTTAAGGTAAGAATTAGTGTAACTGTAAGTGCATATATTAACTTGTTTTCAGCCCACTCATGAGACCATCTAGAGCACCTGGTGCCTTGAGGTAGACCAGATTTCTCCATCAACCCATATCAACAGTCAATTAGCAGAGCTTTATACAGAACACATGCAAAACTATATACCTAAATACAGGTACTTGACTTGATAAGTAGGTGATTACTTCAGTGCATTCATGTGTTGGACAGAGAGTGTTAAAACTAAGTGCATTCAGCACATTACTTTTAAAACGTCTACAAATATGCAACAAACATGTACATGTAAATGCATACTTTGTCTTTCATGAGTGCTCAATTCACTCAACACTGTAAAGTGACGCAAATCTTTTTGCACTCTGTGGCTAGTGCATGTAAAAAAGATGAAAATCGATAGAAAACGTCATATTTAACTCCGCACACGGCACAAGGCCCTTTATTTAACACATGATTTCTAAAAATACCAGCAAATTAATACTTCAAGAGGTTAATCTAAGCTTACAAAATGCATCTTTTGACAACTGTCCTACACTAACATATTTTTGAGGGCAATTCTTTACTAAGGTAGCCTATCTTTTAATCTACATTCAGTTAAATTTTGCACATTGTACTTAATGTGATCTTGGTGCATAGAAATAAAGGCAGTGCGTTCTATTTGTTCAGACACCTATTAGATGATCAAACTACATGAAAAACCTGAAGCACTGAAATGTAGTCATTTTAGCATTCAAACTGTAGTAGGTTTATATTATGGCAGATATATCACACGAAGTCTCAAAACAGTTTAATATGTTACATGTATGCAGGGCAACAAAGGCCACTGTCCGTGCAGATAACACGGAAAGGCCACATCTATACCTAAATGTAATGTACATGCAACAACACAGGAATCTGAGTGTGGTCTGACCGCCACTCTGTGAGCAGGGGCATTTCTTTCAGATTACACAGCTAACACAGGGCCTCTGAGAGGAGACCCCACCCAGAATGTCTTGAGGAGTTATCTGACCTTGAAGTCATGTTTCTGCTGACCTCTGACCTACGCCGTTGCTACTGGTAACATGATCTTAACCAGCATCAGTCCTGCTGCTTTTTTTGATACATATACAGATATACATGTGCTCCAGGCCTTCTCTTACAATGTAGCCACAATATACGTGGTTTCCATTCCAAAGATGTACGTGGGATGAAATCAAAATCACTAAAACCTCTTAAGAGCACTACAATACATTTAACTGCCACACTGTATGTTCCAACAGCAGCAAGTCATCCCATAAGATAAGATTGACTGCCACAAAATCCAGGAAAAATACTGATAATTAAAAATGAAAACTGTTCCCGCCCCAGCACCAGTTTTCCAAAATGCTATGAGGTGTAAAAAAGGGGATCAAGTATTTCCATACACCTTATATCTGGATGTGATTTACGTGCTAAGTCTCAAATATTTCTGAATCAAAATGGATAAGCATTTAAGTCATTTCATTTGATAAAGCAGCCAGTTTGCCTCCTTTTGTACTTTCCGGTCTATCTCAACATTTCCAACAAGTACCTTAGTCATTATATGGGAAAGCATTGTGCTAAAGTTTACACAGCTTAGGTAAGGCTTAATGTACTGATGCTTGCTTGTTAAGCTGTTGGAAAAAAAAAGAAAAAAGATCAGTGTGGTGATCAAATGAAGTTTTACTTGGTTTACTGTTAGGCAATGGCCTAACGATGCTAACTGCTTACGTTTTGATATGTACATACACATATGTAACAATTTTCAAGAGTAAGCCACGGCTCTTTTATGACACCCTCCCAAAATTAGCCCATTTTTTATCTTACTATTCTTCCCCATCATTTCCAATGGCACACGTACTTCCTCAGAAAACCGGAGTTTCAGATTTGTTCCGAATTCACGTACAATATGCTGAGTGCACAGACATTTCTCCCCTGTGGAAACAGTTCCACATTCTGTGAAACACGTTCCAGCCCTAAACTAATGGTTTGGTGTACTGCAGGGAGCATGTCTTGGCCAGATCTTGTACAGAACTAATAGCAGGTTCTCGCTTCTTGCTGGGGCTTGCCTGTGAGGTCCACATGTGGGAATGGTTACTGGCAGACTGATGGACAAAGTAAACATCTTCCAACATCACCTTATCCTCAAGATGGATATCAGGTGTAGAGATATACCCTGAAACTTCAAGGACTGGATACAACACAGTCTGATGAAATCTTCACAACATATCACCAATTAGATGCAGCGCTGCCTGATCAAATCCTCTTTCATGAATGAGATACAATGCTTATGAAATCTTAAGCAGCACTAAAAACTTTCCACAATTTCAATCTTAAAACTGAATAAAAATCACCAAAAGAATACAGTAGTAAACTGCCCACGAAATCTTTTCTTTGGATTTCATAATGACACACCATGCATTTGTGACTGTACATGTATGATCATCTATGTCTAAATTTTTACATTAACTTGTCAGATTTCTTCAATCCATGAGGTTTATGTAATATCTTAATATCATAAGAAATCAAAAAACACTCCAACATAAAACTTCCATAAAAATGCCACAGAGGAACCACAATAAGACTAAATATTTAAAGCTGGAATGACCCTGTTAGGTGGAGTTCAGCATGATATATAAACAAGGTCAATTTGGTTTACAGGCCATGTTTAAATTGTACAATTGGCACCAGTGTGTAGGAGATGCCTGATTGACTTGTTTCCTTACACCCATACTCTGACAATTTGTATATGAAAAATGCCAACAACACACAGGTTGTTAAATTTGCATAATGGGAATACTGTGCCTGTCCTAGATCAGTAAAAAAGTAACTTTCAATCTTAAAAAAGAAATAGTCTATCCACATAATTATGAAACAGTTCAGTGTGTTAAAGATTTTGGGCCAAAAAATTCATGTGTACGCTAATCAGATCAAATTTTTGTACCCAACAGAACCAAGAACAGCTTAGATCACTGACTTTCAGAAAACATCAGTCTCATGACTGTACAGTGTGTACAAAATGACTCTTGTTTGAAAGGTTACAAATCAACCTACATTAAGTTTTATGAATTACCAATTCTGAACAGTCATGGCTGATACAGCATAAAAGCTCAATATTTAGGTTATTCAGAATACTTTAAACCTTTAATTTGATATGCGCTGACAGATTTTTTGTGAAAAATCTATGGTACAGCCTCTTTAACATACAAAGAGTCTCCTGTAATTGCAAGTGAATATCCTACCTACAAATTAAGTGAACAAGATAATGAGTTGCACCAAGAAAACAAAAAGTTTGGCTAGTGGATTTAAATAAATATTTTCATGTACAATTCGAATTTATTTCAACTTTTCACCAGCGTTTAACACAACGGACAAGGCTTTGGGAAAGACAAAATGTAGCAAAGTAAAAGAAAACTCCGACAGAGCCTTTCAAACACTGGATATATGAATCTAAGACCAAATGTGATTTTTGATTTTTTTGATTAATAACAATTTATAAATTACAATGGCAAAGGATTCAGGTACTAATTAAAACGTTCGTAAAACATTTCTTACCTGGTTTCAGCATTACTGAAAACTGGTTTTTCTTTACAGTACATGACTCTGTACTTCCTAGTTCTTTGTGGTTTGTGTTAAATGCTGGCTTGGAAATTAGTCTTGTGATCATTACCCAGGAATATCCAATGACTTACAGCTGGTACATGACCACCTAGATGTGATGGACTGTAAAGCAAAATGGACAGTCCAAGGACAATCCTACACCATAAACAATGCGTGCAGATGTGCCTACTAAATATTGGAACACAGATTTATTTATTTATTTATTTGATTGGTGTTTCATGTGGTGTTCAAGGATGTTTCGCTTACAGGAAGGCATTGGCTTCCTGGCACGGAACATTGACACACAGCCTATCTACATCTACATGCACATTCAGCTGTTCAATGTCCGTTTGAACAACACCTCATTAGTCAAATGCATGTGGTGTCAGTTGTGCCACTCTTGCCATCTCATCCATTACGTACCAAAAGTTTCCATCTTGTACATGACGACACAAAACTTTTTCCTCAACAAGTAGCAAAGTGAGGTGGGTGGTTAGGTGGGTGGTTGGGTGGGGGTGAGGTTGAGAAGGCACCTCCACAAACCTACTTGTACATGTACATAACTGTAGCCAATCCTGCAAAGCTCGACCAAAAGAAGACCTAACATGAATTGTACCAAAACTGCATGTATTTGTATCTTCAGATTAGGCTTATATAGTAACCAGTATATCGATCTTTCTATATCACAAGAAATGACAGGAACGTCATGAGTGAGTGCATCGGTTCTTTAACTCAGATATTCTTAGATAGTACATTGTAGGCCCCTTAAGATATTCTGAAAACATACATGTGGAGTCTTTCCCTAAGCCATTCATAGAAATTTACAAATTACAAGTATTCAATAAATTTCATTAAAATGATTTGATATCAAGTTGTACTTCTCCGTTATCATAATAACTCACCCCATGTACACTATACAAGTGTTCAAAACCATCCACATGTGTACATATATCATACACAGTACATGTGGCTGATCTTGGCTGAAATCTTCCTGTCAGCATGAATGAAAGCCTGGCCAGGTGTGACATTAGGTGTAAGTTACTAGTAGCAGCATGAGCCAGATGCGTAGCAGACTGACTGTGAACAGGCAAACACACTGGCTGATTAAGGAGCTGTACTGTAAACATTCTAAATTCTTGAACACTTTATACAGGCGAAATTTTCGTCAACCTTTATGTGAGGATGTACAGCTTAGGCAAGTTGTTCCCGACGTAATTCGATTTCCTATGCCTTATATCTGAGCAGCAAAATGTAATGTCTTTTGAACTTTTTTCCTGTTTTATTCTAGAAATTGTCAGGCACTTGCCTGCACACTTGATTCAAATGGAATATAACAAAATGTATTTCTGAGATCCATGCACATCCAGTGTAAATGACCTTTATGGATACTAGCAAATAAGAGAAG
Source organism: Acanthopleura granulata (assembly GCA_016165875.1). Taxonomy (NCBI): domain Eukaryota; kingdom Metazoa; phylum Mollusca; class Polyplacophora; order Chitonida; family Chitonidae; genus Acanthopleura; species Acanthopleura granulata. The sequence continues at coordinate 13,740,628 of JABBOT010000011.1, read as the reverse complement.
CATGGACAATTCCTATGCCTCAACTTTCTTTCAGCAAGAACCCGCTCCCCCCTCCACAAAAAAAGCCCACCCAAAACTGAGAAACATTTATAAAAATCGACGTAAATATTTAAATAATACAGGAATTCCGATTTCACACAATTTGTTCCAATTATGCTGTCAAGATAGGAACATTTTTAGAAGAATTACCATGTGCCAAGGGAAGTTGTGTTATCTGCTGTTGCCCTGACTGCAGAAGAATGAAGTACTCTAACCTGATGTTATCACCACATATACACAGGCAATCTACCTCTCTCCATCCCTCATGCCTGCCATCTCCTTCCTCCATAGCCCCCCTCCCTCCAACAACCTTATCTCTCCAAAACATGTACAATGTAGACACCAATGTACCCAGTACTGGTAATGAGGAAATGGGCACAGTTTTTATAGCTTTGTACTCAAGGGTATAGAAACATGCCTGAGATACATGTAACAGTGGTGATTTCAGAAGTGATGTAATACAAATACAGACAGTACGACTGGTGTCCATCCTACACATACATAGGATCTACTTAACATCTTGGTACATCAGGTATCCATTATTACATGCATATCATTTGATTTATAAATTAACTCCAGATAACCCTAATGTACTTCTTTCAGGGCACAGATATCAGATTACCCTTGACTGAAAACCCTTGTATTCACTGCGAATATGACTACACTGAAGACCAATGTGACAATACTAACTGACTTCACTGAAAACAAAGTGTGACAATTCCAGAGGTGTCACCTCAGACACAACCAAACAGGTGAGTGACAATCCCAGAGGTGTCACCTCAGACACAACCAAACAGGTGAGGCCGTAGGCAGTGATGCACTACCATTCTGAAAATCCTCTGCAACGCTACACGTGTGACCATTCTGAAAACCCGCCAGTGATAATCCTATCTGACAATCCTGAATGATGGGCCATGTGACAATACATTAATTGTGACAATCCTGAAAAGTCACCCACATGTGCTAATGCTGGAACCCCCAAACCCCACAATTCTGAACGCACTTAGTGGATAATCATATGATAATCCTGAAAACCCATAGATGTGATCACCCTCTGTGACTATCCTAAAAATAAGGGTGATACACATGATGATCCTGAAAACCCACCCTTGTGATCACCCTCTGTGACTATCCTAAAAATAAGGGTGATACACACATGATAATCCTGAAAACCCACCCTTGTGATCACCCTCTGTAACTATCCTAAAAATAAGGGTGATACACATATGATGATCCTGAAAACCCATCCATGTGATCACCCTCTGTGAGTATCCTAAAAATATGGGTGATACACACATGATAATCCTGAAAACCCACCCTTGTGACCACCCTCTGTAACTATCCTAAAAATAAGGGTGATACACATATGATCATCCTGAAAACCCATCCATGTGACCACCCTCTGTAACTATTCTAAAAATAAGGGTGATACACACACGATGATCCTGAAAACCCACCCTTGTGACCACCCTCTGTAACTATCCTAAAAATAAGGGTGATACACACACGATAATCCTGAATACCCACCCTTGTGACCACCCTCTGTGACTATCCTAAAAATAAGGGTGATACACACACGATAATCCTGAAAACCCATCCATGTGATCACCCTCTGTGACTATCCTAAAAATAAGGGTGATACACACCATGATCCTGAAAACCCATCCATGTGATCACCCTCTGTGACTATCCTAAAAATAAGGGTGATACACACCATGATCCTGAAAACCCATCCATGTGATCACCCTCTGTGAGTATCCTAAAAATAAGGGTGATACACATATGATGATCCTGAAAACCCATCCATGTGATCACCCTCTGTGACTATCCTAAAAATAAGGGTGATACACACGATGATCCTGAAAACCCATCCATGTGATCACCCTCTGGGACTATCCTAAAAATAAGGGTGATACACATATGATGATTCTGAAAACCCATCCATGTGATCACCCTCTGGGACTATCCTAAAAATAAGGGTGATACACACACGATAATCCTGAAAACCCATCCATGTGATCACCCTCTGTGACTATCCTAAAAATAAGGGTGATACACACGATGATCCTGAAAACCCATCCATGTGATCACCCTCTGTGACTATCCTAAAAATAAGGGTGATACACACGATGATCCTGAAAACCCATCCATGTGATCACCCTCTGGGACTATCCTAAAAATAAGGGTGATACACATATGATGATCCTGAAAACCCATCCATGTGATCACCCTCTGTGACTATCCTAAAAATAAGGGTGATACACACCATGATCCTGAAAACCCATCCATGTGATCACCCTCTGTGACTATCCTAAAAATTGTGACTATCCTAAAAATAAGGGTGATACACACGATGATCCTGAAAACCCATCCATGTGATCACCCTCTGTGAGTATCCTAAAAATAAGGGTGATACACATATGATGATCCTGAAAACCCATCCATGTGATCACCCTCTGTGACTATCCTAAAAATAAGGGTGATACACACGATGATCCTGAAAACCCATCCATGTGATCACCCTCTGGGACTATCCTAAAAATAAGGGTGATACACATATGATGATTCTGAAAACCCATCCATGTGATCACCCTCTGGGACTATCCTAAAAATAAGGGTGATACACACACGATAATCCTGAAAACCCATCCATGTGATCACCCTCTGGGACTATCCTAAAAATAAGGGTGATACACATATGATGATTCTGAAAACCCATCCATGTGATCACCCTCTGGGACTATCCTAAAAATAAGGGTGATACACACACGATAATCCTGAAAACCCATCCATGTGATCACCCTCTGTGACTATCCTAAAAATAAGGGTGATACACACGATGATCCTGAAAACCCATCCATGTGATCACCCTCTGTGACTATCCTAAAAATAAGGGTGATACACACGATGATCCTGAAAACCCATCCATGTGATCACCCTCTGGGACTATCCTAAAAATAAGGGTGATACACATATGATGATCCTGAAAACCCATCCATGTGATCACCCTCTGTGACTATCCTAAAAATAAGGGTGATACACACCATGATCCTGAAAACCCATCCATGTGATCACCCTCTGTGACTATCCTAAAAATAAGGGTGATACACATATGATGATTCTGAAAACCCATCCATGTGATCACCCTCTGTAACTATCCTAAAAATAAGGGTGATACACACGATGATCCTGAAAACCCATCGACGACCAGGAGCAAATCACATTGCCCACATTGCTTTCGAAAGATACAACTAAGAATGAGGTTACCTGTGGGTAGGAAAGAGGTCGTAACCTGTCGTAGTCTTCCTGGCCAGCCGTGTCCCATAATCCCAAGCTGACTGCTACGCCATCTACCATCATGTTGGCCGTGTAGTTATCAAATCTGTAATGAAAACAGGTGTTGATGACAAGGAGCTGAGATACACTGTAAGCAGACACATCACTCACTGTTACACAGCACATAAGAAACTCTTACACATACGTGTCATACTGCAAATACACATTCATTACACAGACATTTCAAAACCAACTCACACGTAAAACTTTTTATCTCCTTTTGATTCTTTTATACATGTAGTTCTAGTTGAAATGGTATTGGTTCTGGAACACTAAAAGAGCTGTTGTCTGCAAATTTTTTTTTTAACAGGCCAGTCTACAAATTTGAAACTCACTGGTATATAAAATGTATACTGAAGTCGATCAGTAAAATGGCCTGAAAACGCATTTTCAAAGACAAATCGACTAACTCAACACTAAACAAAGATATGAAGGTACATTTTCTTACATGTACATTTGCACGCATCTGAGGTTACGTTTTAATACTAAGAGCCTTTTGAGGTCAGTTCATGACTTCAAAAGGTTCTTAGTATTGTGTTTCTGACGTGGTTTTAAAATTGAAAGTTTACATAGGAGGTCTCCGTGGCTCAGTCAGTTAGCGTGCTAGCACAGCACAAGTCTCCCACTATTGCAGTCGCTGTGAGTTCAAGTCCAGCCCATGCCGGCTTCCTCTCCGGCTGTACGTGGTAAGGTCTGCTAGCAACCTGCATATGGTCGTGGGTTTCTGCCAGGCTCTGCCCGGTTTCCTCCCACCATAACACAGGCCGCCGTTGTGTTTGTGAAATATTCTTGAGTACGGAGTAAAACATCAATCAGATAAATAAATAAATAAGTGAAAGTTTACAAGACTGAGTGTGTCCATCTTGTGTGCAGGTATGAGGACAATGTCTAACGTGCTGAAAATTTCTGTTATGTTGGGTAAGCTGCATGGTGACACATTATGCAACTTTCTGCAGCTTTATTCCTGTTGGAATCATTCCAAGAGTTTGCTTATATCCATTTCATGGAAGGTGTGGCAACAGTGAGCTGCAACTGTTGGACATTTGCAAGCCTTTAGCCAGACGTCCTAGCGAAACATTAAACTGGCAGATCAGAGTAACGAGATCAGATTAAAGTGAAAGACAGCGAATGTTCCAAGTTAAGTGTGCCAAAAAGGTTGAACAATATTATGTTTATTTCGGTAAGGTATTTTTTTAGACAGCTTCTATGACAGCGGAACTTGACATCTGAACGTGCCGTGTCAACTAGCATGAAATGCAGCCATTATGTCTGGGTTGTAACGTAAATGTTCCAAATGCGGAACACTCGTCACCTGAGACTGTAGCAAGCTGCTAGCGTTGTGGTTGAAAATCAAGTATATTTGTAAATTTATAACATGAAATGATGAAGAAGCTTACTCCCACCACACTACAATGGCCTGGAAATACTTTGCAGTGCTGTTCACAATCGTACTTGTTATAATCAAAACATATAACGTTAAAACAGCGTGCTGTCCCTCTGTTATTGCATGTTACATTGACAGACAACTCAAAACATTTACAGCACAGCTTAGAAACAGCTGAAATCTCCTAGCTCTCTGACCGGACAATCTTGGAAGCTTGGCTTCAGATCGCCAGTCACACTCCCCACTTCAAACTAAGATACTTCAGCAATGAATTCATACAATTTCAAACAAGTTTTTACATTCAACAGAGAATTCTTCGATCTTTTTAATGAACAGAGCCTCAGTCATCAGCTGTCTTTTTCTTTAAATACATGTAATCACCAAACGTGGCAAAAGTATCAACAGGCCTTGTAGTGTGTTATTTTAAAATGCTGACATTCATTGCAGCACTGGGTCCATCACCTGAACTCCAGAAAAAAGCCACAAATGTTCGAATTCAAAATCGATGGAAGTGCTTACAATGAGCTTGTGTCAAGGAAATTCACTTGCATTCAGAACGCAACTTATTTTTTTTGTCCTCGGTTACATTATGAAGACTGAAGTTGTGCCTACAGATGGCAATGAAATCATCATAATTTTCAGGGTGTTTACAATGCCAGAACTCAGCAACATTCCACAACCAACAGTCGGGTCAGGCCAATTTCCAAAACGCAGTCAACCGTGAGCCATTTCTTTACCTTCGAAGTGCTCACAATTAATGTGACCACAGGACAGTTGGTGAAACCTGTGAAAACCGACCATGTTTGAGGCCAACAAAAGATGTCAGTTATGGCATGTCGGATTTAGGATGGATTGTATGCATTTTAAATGGACAAAAAAGTGGAAAGCATTAAACAGCCAGTGTGGACAGGATTACAATATACTGTAGGTCTGGTTTCCACAAGTTTCACTGTCATTCATTTCATTGGATAATGGTTAAGCTGTGCACAATATTTCATCTGCACTCATACATAACCTTTTTCCAAGCAGTTTCAGACAGACAGAAAATGAATACCACTGCATTAAAGACGTGAATACTCACACTGTGGGCACATATTCCCCCGGAAAACTGTCTGTGGTATAAGAGATGAGCATACAGGTCTTCCCAACTGTCCCATCGCCCACGACCACACATTTGATTGGTCGACCTTGGGCCATTATGCTAGGTACCACCGGACCTTGGCACTCGCTGCAACAACAACAACATTCATTCAAGTGAAAAATTTATTTACTAATATTTATTTATCAGTGTCCCCCCCTCCCCCGGGGCTCTGCCCAGTTTCCTCCCACCATAATGCTGGCCGCAGTCGTATAAGTGAAATATTCTTAAGCACGGCGTAAAACACCAATCAAATAAATTTATCAGATAAATAAACTTATCCGTGTTTTGTACAGCAAGTGGTCTCCTACAAACTTCATGCAAAACCCTGGAAAAGAGTACTCTCATTGCTGCCAATATCTCAAGAAAAATGACAACAGGGAAAAGAAAGAAAATTCTCTCAGGGGAACAAGATCAGGCGCGTCTCAAGTGAATTATAATAGTGATTGAAAGTTTATCATCCCCCTCACTCCAACTGAAAGTAACTACACTTTTACAATATCAAGGACAAAAAAGTCCTTCATGGACATGCTTCATTGTTTCTACAGGTTATGTAATTTGGAAAATTTCAGCCAACAAATCAATGTTGATTTGGCGACATACATTTACCCGTACATGTAATGGCCTAACAGGCAGGCTTTTTTCCGTGTGTATGATTATTTTGTAATTTTTTTGGAATCCAGATTGTTGCCCGAATTCTCCTTTTGTACATATCCAGGTGTCAAACACAAATACATCTAGTGTACGACAGAAAAACATAAGGTTCATTCTGACTCAACGCTGCAGCATTTTAGTTTACCATCTTCACTTCACTCCTGAAACTACTGAAATATACAGTCAAAATGAAGCTTTTGTTTTCTCGCAGTTACGCTACTTTTGCACTGCTACTTTTGCACTGCGTAAAACTTGGCAGTGGAACTACTGGAAAACCAGGTGTGACCAACTATAAAGACATCAATTCCTGTTTACAGCAGTTTTAAGAGCGAACCCCGTATGCACTTGGAGCTTTTCACTGATTTTACAGCTGTACTTAACTCCCTCCTCGTCCCTCCCCTCCTATACTGTATATCATGTCTTATCTGCTGTAGAGAGGAGACTAGAGGACCTCAGCTTCCTGTGTTACCATGTACACATATACACATACACACAGAGAGATAAACAGTGAGTCATCTGGGCAATACATCTACTGCAGCTAGCCCCATGGTTCAGAGATAACACTGTAAGTCCTCACTCAGCAGGCTGGCCAACCTAAAGTCAACAGGGGGCATGCCTGTATAACCCTGCATGCAGTTGGTGACTATACCAACCCACACATCCTACTGCAAGCAATACTTACTTAGACTAAGTGAGAGAATACATGTGCACGAGTACATAGTACATTTTGGAATAATCATGTGCTACATGTTACCTAACTCCTCCAATCCAGGCCACATAATGGTAAAATACTGAAATTCATCTAAATTTTTTCACCTCACTTTTCAAGTGAAACATTTCATTTCATTTGGATTCATTTGTCTGCCTCTTAAGCATTGTTTTTTTCTCTATAGTGAAGTCTTCTTGTCTTAAAAACTTTATGCTCTCCTGACTACATCTTTATAGATTAAGCTTAAGGTGGACCACAGCACTCTACTAGGGTAGAGACAGAACCATCCATGTATTTCATCATGATGGGATCACAGATGAAGTCCATAATAGTCCATACAGGTTAACAATCAAACAGCTTTGAATCATCCAAGAGCAAAAGTTGGTCACCTCTCCCAAGATTTACCTGTAGTGTCAAATTGTACAACATCCATGCATATTTAGTATATCATGCATGTATATATAGTGGAGTCCTCCTTGGTGGTATGACCACTATCAGGTGTTAAGTGAATCTCAATACACATGAAATAAAACGAACTAAAACATGCCCACTTTATTTGCTTACTGAACTTGACAGCGTCACTCATCGTACTGTCAAAGTGTAGAATTTATACTTGATTGATTCTTTAGTCTGGGCCCAGATTTATAAACGAAATCAGTGAAGATCTATAATACATGTACATACATGTACCTATTCATGTGACCTCCATTACGTCAACAGTGTTGCTTCCATATATCCTGGTTTACCAAAGTATTAACAGCTGGAAGAACATTCAATGCGTTAAACATTTTGAGTCACTTCGACTCAAGGTTGCTTGGCCGTGCGCTAACTCATTAAGACCCACATACGAGATGAGCTCAGGTCGCCTAAAGGGAAAGGTCATCCAAATTGTAACTTTTACTCTCGCGGATAAGTTCCTTATGACAGGACCAACCTTTTACTCCTGAATGGTGGGTCAGAGTACATGTAAGTTACTGCAAAAATGTCGGGGGGGAGTGATGTTGGATCCGTACCCCTCCATGTAGTCCATTCCTATATATTTACATACACATGTGCACCTATGATCAAACCGTTTCATATCAGAAATTACGATGGCCACTTAGTTCATTTTGAGAAATTATCACATTTCCTAACCTTTAATGATAGAACATGTTGAGACCATTATGGTACAACTACAGGTATATTTCAAATGCTAAGAACCAGAATCTACATGTACATGTATGATGACAAAGTAATTCCCTTCGGTGAAGCCACTTTCAAATGGAAAGAATACACATAAATGTGGTCCATTCAGGTCTCCTAATAATAGTTTTTGTCCCTTTTTTTTTAACAAATTCTACAAAAATTCCCATAGATTTGCTTTGCAGGAATCCACCATATGATACAGTAGATCAAATCCAGAAAAACAAAGTTGTTGCTCCAGGAAAAGGTTTTAATGCGAATAGAATGCAATGGATTTCGTGGATTCCATGTGAGTAGCTTCAATGAAGTAAAATTTTACGTCCGCTTGAACTGAAAGCTTGAGAACACTTCATTTTTGTGACTTTATGGGAATCTGTGTGGGAAAATGAGTAAGTCTGCCATGAACAAAGTGTGAGGTCAGCTAAGATACTTTAACAGGACAGAACCACATGTGAACATGTGCATGCTGGCCATGGTGACAGATCATGCCAAGTCTGTGCTGATGGTCTGATGCCCAGAGAATGTAGAAAACCCTCTCACCTCACCTGGCCATGGTGACAGATCATGCCAAGTCTGTGTCGATGGCGTGATGGCCAGAGAATGCAGAAAACCCTCTCACCTCACCTGGCCATGGTGACAGATCATGCCAAGTCTGTGCTGATGGTCTGATGCCCAGAGAATGCAGAAAACCCTCTCACCTCACCTGGCCATGGTGACAGATCATGCCAAGTCTGTGCTGATGGTCTGATGCCCAGAGAATGTAGAAAACCCTCTCACCTCACCTGGCCATGGTGACAGATCATGCCAAGTCTGTGTCGATGGCATGATGGCCAGAGAATGTAGAAAACCCTCTCACCTCACCTGGCCATGGTGACAGATCATGCCAAGTCTGTGTCGACGGCTTGATGGCCAGAGAATGTAGAAAACCCTCTCACCTCACCTGGCCATGGTGACAGATCATGCCAAGTCTGTGTCGATGGCGTGATGGCCAGAGAATGTAGAAAACCCTCTCACCTCACCTGGCCATGGTGACAGATCATGCCAAGTCTGTGTCGACGGCATGATGCCCAGAGAATGTAGAAAACCCTCTCACCTCACCTGGCCATGGTGACAGATCATGCCAAGTCTGTGCTGATGGTCTGATGCCCAGAGAATGCAGAAAACCCTCTCACCTCACCTGGCCATGGTGACAGATCATGCCAAGTCTGTGCTGATGGTCTGATGCCCAGAGAATGTAGAAAACCCTCTCACCTCACCTGGCCATGGTGACAGATCATGCCAAGTCTGTGTCGATGGCGTGATGGCCAGAGAATGTAGAAAACCCTCCCACCTCACCTGGCCATGGTGACAGATCATGCCAAGTCTGTGTCGACGGCATGATGCCCAGAGAATGTAGAAAACCCTCTCACCTCACCTGGCCATGGTGACAGATCATGCCAAGTCTGTGCTGATGGTCTGATGCCCAGAGAATGCAGAAAACCCTCTCACCTCACCTGGCCATGGTGACAGATCATGCCAAGTCTGTGCTGATGGTCTGATGCCCAGAGAATGTAGAAAACCCTCTCACCTCACCTGGCCATGGTGACAGATCATGCCAAGTCTGTGCTGATGGTCTGATGCCCAGAGAATGTAGAAAACCCTCTCACCTCACCTGGTACATGCATGTACTTGACAAACCCTGGGACGCAACCCATCTAAGTACATGCGCTCCTATCAACTACACTGATCACACTTGGCACTTTTACGCATGTATCAAAATTCTAAAACTGTGAACAAATATGTAGAACCAAATGCAACCTCTTCTTACGATTTTCTGACACCACTGCGTTTGGATATTTGGTTGAGATGGTCTAACATCTTATCACCACCATCACAGATCAGGTTCTATATCTATGTCAGCATGAGGTTTGAGAAATTACTTGTACACATTTCAGTTTGTATCTTAACTATACATAATATCCATGTACAAGTATTTATTTACTTACATGATGACAAGAGTTTTACGCAGGAATGTTTCACTTACCATATATATGGATATATGCATATCGTGTTACTTCTACACATGAAAATACCCTAACTGACCTAAAACTTTGCCCATGACTAAGTCGTTTACTTTTCCTGACTCTGAAAGTTCTATTGATTTTCGAAAGTTGTTTTGAGGTTCGCTTTAAAGGCTGGACCCTACTGGAAAAATGTCATTTTAATCACCAAAAATAATACATTATGACATTTATTTGCCTCTGAAGATTCAAACTTTTGGATGAAATTGTAGGTCATTTACAGTAAATCATCTGATTGTTTAGAGATCTGCAATGCACACTCAGAACATACACTTTTAATGTATTTTAATCTAAAATTACCAACCAGGGGCTACAAGGACGAAGCCATCTTAATCTTAAGAGCACATAACTACCTTGGCGACGTAATGCCTACAGTACTGGTTGCCATGGTAGTTATGTGCTCATAACATAATGAGTGCTTTGTGCAAGTGGGCCCAAGGAACCTACCTGTTTAGGGATAAATCCAGTGATGACATACTTTATATGTATATGGCAGACTTCCTAGTAAATGAACTGGTATGATTATCCTTATGAAAACCCACAGGTATGTAAAATGAATCACATCAAGGTGAAAATGTGACTTTTTATCAAATCTTCACAGTCAGTAGCGAGCACCTGTCAGTTCATCAGTGAAATGAATACAAACCACACCAACGCACTTTACTGCACATGAATGGCAGGACTACTGGAATCCAACCCTGTCTCTGCTGTACAACATGGGAGAAAAGACGGTGTAACAATTAACCCAAGCTGAGTAATGATCAAGCCTGTAGAAAGTTGGACAAGCAAGGCTTTAGGATGATGAACAATTCTGTACCCCTACATATATGTACAATGATGATGTGGGGGGCCAACAATATCCTTCTGATGTCCTCCCGAGTGCTGACGCAGTGACGACTTTAGCTGGAATAGTACTAAATTCCTGGAACTAATGTGTGGGAAAAAAATTCGCTACTTCAGCACAGTGCAATAAATTTCTACTAAAAGTACAATGCATCACCCATAAGATACATGTATGTACACAAATGAACTTGCGGTTTTCTTGTCGTATTAAAGACACAGCTGCTCTGTGTTTTACACACTGACCTGGCTTAGCTTTATATAGATAGCCTGTATCTGTACAAATATGCATATGTGCATATGTACATGGACATAACCGGGGAATACACATCCTTGTTCATACAGAGTATCAAAGAGAGCATTGATCACACCATCTACTGTACATGACCCAGTCACAGTGGCTCCATTCATAGGAAGAGGAACCTAAATAATACAACTGTAAATATCTGTGCGTAGGTTAAAGAGAACAGGCCAAATCTGATGTTAAACATGAACTCTAGTACTCCCTGACCTCTCATAGGTACTGTGTAATAAACTAGAACTGGGAAGTCACTTGTTCAGGAGTTTATTCAGCGTTACTGAAAACTTGTACATGTACCATTATGTACAATTCAGCATGAACTGTTCAGGTATGATTTGTTTTGTATTAAGATGGGAGTGGCTCTAGGATAAAGACTTGTCCTAACTTTCAATACACTTCTGAACAAATGAATATATATAAATAAATGAATATATTTCATAACATGTATACGTCATTGTATGGGTTATCCTTTCTTCAAACATTTCTTTTGAAACATCATAAAAGTTTACCATCATTTCACTAAATAAACAAAACAGAATTTGAGAAATTTTTTCAAATTCTGCTTGCCCAGTTTCAACAAATCTTATCTAGAGAATGTGACAAAGAGGTCAGTGGCATCCCATGATCAAAATGTGAAAACACTTGGAACGAACTTCAGTCTCTATAAATTTTGAATGAGGAGTTCGGATAAATTTACCGTCCGTCCATGCGAATAAGTGCTCCAAGTGTACTACATCCAGTTTATGCCATACAACTACATGTAACATGCAAAGCATTTTAAAGTTACTGTGAAGCAGTATGATTTCTAACACCTGTATTCAAGTGGTTAACCCATATACATGTACCTGTAAGATAACTGCCTATACAAATACACATACCTTAATTCTTCAACCTTTTCTGCCTGGTACATGTACATAGTACCCCAGCCTAGCTTAGATATAGCTATAGCCCATTTTACCATATATTTGTTTAAATACTATGATATCTTTAGTATTTAATTCAGTTTTCACTTTAGTCAACTAGTACAGTATATTGTGTCAATGTTTATAAATGGTCTCACGCAAGATCAATAATATACTGATTAAGTTGTATTACCCTCAGAAAATAAAGACATTATTATTACCATTATTATGTCTTGATTCATGGAAAGTACATGTTAATTCTAAAATCTGTGAAAGTTTGAATGTGGTCAACAGGTGAACCAAAAAGTGTAATTTACATGTTCTATGTTCCAGAAGGAAAAAAAAAACACACTGGTTCACAGCGATGTTAACAGAATAAAAACTTGCTGAAGGATGTCTACACATAGATTGAAATTATCGTACAGTGAGGTCTTGTTCACACATTACCAGATTAACTCTTCTATTAAAATTATGGAACATTGTGCAACTTAACCACTGGTTAGTACAGGTCTATACATCAACGTCTATATCTGAATTGAAGACCTAAACCTAAGCAGAACTGCATGTTCCCGTTAGTTTAGAAGTCTGAGTCTAAAATGTACAAGTAGGTCCATCAGAGCACAAAATGACCATTGTCACATTAAGGTTAAACATATATATATAAATACATACCCAACATAATCCAAATGTATTGGGAGCTGTTAGAATGACTAATTTATTAATATCTCTCACCAATGACTCCGGTATTAATGTCTTGTAGTGTACATGTGTACATATGTGTACTTGTATACAATATGTGTACATAAGCTAAATCTGCTGCAGTCCATCAGCATAACTTAATACAGTGTATACATGTACCTCCTCAAGATAAGATGACTCAAATGCTTATGCACTTGTACATCATGTGCTAATGCCAGCTTGCAGCCACGATTTTAAGACCATAAATTAACATGCACATGTGTAAATATGTAACAACACCTGAATGAGGCCATTAACCCCGAGTACACGGTATAGAGTTTTTCTGTGGCATACCACACCATGCAGAGTTCAGACGTAAATATGGATAGCAGATTTCTGAACAGCATGACATTTAGGAAACACACGCTATCTAACCATTGGTGATGTAATTTGTTGTTTATTTTGATGACATGGTTACATTACTGTGAAATCAGAAGACTGAAGGAATACATGGTGTAGATGTAAATGATGTCCTCAAATTGACTTATAGCAAGCATTCTCAGGGAATCTACATATACATTGATAGCATATGTATATATATATATATATACTGGATCGAGTGACTGAGACTGAGGCTCTATATGTGCTCTGCCAAACTGAGGTACAGGATCCAACCAGAAGGGAATGGCTCGCTTATTGGAGTCTAGCTGATGTGATGAAATGAATAATCTACATGTAGTCGAATTCAATGAAGTGAGTAATAATTCAGATACATGCACACAAAAACAATTTTATAGTATAATGTAGTATAATGCACAAATATTTTGAAAGCTAACTGCAATCAAGCAGAAATACTTTCCAAATGTACTGACAGACACATCCAATTTCCAACACAATACTGTTAAAACCCCAAATATGGCAATCCTGTTATTTAAACCACTTCCTAAAGGACATCTACCACTCAAATACATATGTACATGTGCCCTTTTTGTTGTCCTGTCTAAATCGCACCGTGATAGAACAGCAGTACTGCCATAGTGGCGTTATATTTAGGCCATGATCATTCACTCACTGAAATACACACACCTATGGAATGAATGAATGATTATCGCTTAACGCCACATTGGCAGTATCTCAGCCATGTTGTGGCGAGATAAACCTATGGGGTTTACAAGTTAATTATTGCATTCCTGTATTATGGCAAATGACACGAGCGCTATAATATGATTCTCCCCCTCCTTGCAAATGTACTTAAATAAGAAAACAAAAAAGGCTTCTAAATTAGGTCTTTAACACACTGAAGACGCAATGTACGCAACAGCATACTATATCTGTATGAACGTATGTTTACCTTGTAGTGTATCATAATGAGGGGGCCACATTATGTGACAAAATGTAAGTAAGAAGAACTACATGTAAAATAACAAACCTGTCCAAGACAAATCCTGGAGTGTAATAATTATCCATCATCTTGAGGGTATACAGCGGTAAAGTCCAAGAAAGCAAGAATAAATCCCAGAATGAGAGAATTATATCTGCTTGGTAGAGTTGGTAGACGTCTTGGTACGACGTGCATGTAATCTCAGCAAAATCAAGCAGCAGAACTCATTCCAGTACAGACCGAAATGACTGTTTGCACATCAAGTTAAGGTAGGTACAGGTGTATAAGCTGAAGGAATGGATTTTCCTGTCCTGCATGCTGGGGTATACCTCACTGCAGTGTGCCCCCAGCTAGACTGACACAGGCATCGGTCAAGTCAAAACCATTAAAAGAGTCAGAGCTCAGAAGCAAGCTTAGTTCCGTGAGAGAGGAGAGATGCTGGCGGCAGCAGCAGGGTGGGGGATCTGAGTGACTAAGACTTTTCACACCTCTTTACTGAGGGAGGGGCTGAGAGGGTGCAAGGAGCGGTGGAATCCAGCACTTTTAACTGACCCTGGCTCTTTGGCTTTCACTTGGTTCCTTCTTCACAGTTCCATGCCCAGTATATATTCACGTACACTCTCCAACACTGTGTCCAAGTTTTATCTACACCAAGCTGTGCTACCAAGATGCTACAGGTCTTTGTCCTGGCAGGTCGGCAAATAAATACAGCGGGGAGAATGTTTATAAAATATCCAGTGCTGCTGCAACAAGACTGAGCCTGACCCTGAGAGTAAAGCCCAGCCGCATACATGAATACTCTATGTACCCTACAGATGATCAATCCAGACAGCCAATGGGCTGGAGGGCAATGACAGGTAAAAATATCTCCACCAATAAAAATAGTCCATAAGTTTTTTTTTCTCTTTTTTTCTTATTACTATCTTCTACTTGACGGAATTCAGTCCTTAAGAGGTGGGTGGTAGTCTTAAGGGCCAAAAGGGCATACAAGGATGCAGCTGCACAGTTTCTCTGGGGGGTGAAAGTTGAAGCAATCCAACCTCCACCAAGGGTAGCTAGTTCTGTATGCAGAGGCCAAGCAAAGATAAGGACAGATAACAGTGCTAAAGAAATACTAGAAGGTGGTTACAGTGTCTGGAATACAACATGACAGATTCTATCAAAGAGCTTAGTACTGTGTGTGTACATGTATCGACATCAGCGGTAAAACAAATGATACTGTGAAGTCGACGACACAAAATTTGTAATATTGTTATCTGTAAATGTTATTAAGATGTTTGATGGAATTCATATATTATACGCAAACTTTACACAATTTTCCGGTGCAGTATATTTGCTGTGAGCATTCATGCATATGTGGGCATAGAATTCCTGAATACTAGTACTCTAATCCTGCTCCTTTAGTGCAAAAGTTTCTGCGTCAGCTCTGAGGACAGCTTTCCAATGAACAACCTTCCTCTGCTGGGTCAAAGGATGCCCTAAAGTATTTAACCACTTAACCACAGATTTGCACCTGTTTTATCTGGATTTAAGGATTACACACTTTGACTTTTAACAGTAAAACCAGCATGCAGCCAAACTACAGGATTCTTCTTCCCTTCAATATCAGCTTACTCCCTGAGACATTGTGTGCTCTCTGTAATACACTTTTAATTCCGTTACTGGACGATGACTTGGTTAAAAGATAAAGAAAACAACTTTTGTGATCCAAAACTCTGTTGACGGTCATCTGTCTAACGTCCCTGAATTAGTCCCATACATATCAAGTGAATTTGTATTGGTTCTCCATCGAACTTTGCTCTTGTCCCTTACGTTGTACTTCCAAAAACTGTGATCCCGATGAAAATGACTTCACTCTTAGAATTTGTAGAACTCCAAAACATTGTGCTATGTCTGCATCTCTGGGAAGGTCTGACAACCCCGATATTACAAAAAAGCTCAAGCCCTTCTGGTAACCCTACACGCCTGAACTAACGCTACTCCAGAAACAGTTACAAACAGTTACATTGGCACCAGAATGCCTGCACGTCCTTTTGGGAAACCAAAAAGCCTGAAGCTGTCCCTGTGCTGTACAGTGTACAGTATGTCAGCTTTAATTATCCTCTGGAAACTACAAAACTGAACACCAAAATCCTCACACAATGGGACCGCTGTAGTTGGTGTCCACTGTTTGTAACAAGCAGCCTTGTCAGCACCCCAGCTTCTGTGCTAGGTCAGGGACAGTCCTCTCCACATACTGTACAAGTATCCAAAGCATGAATGGAGGAAACTTGAGATTCCTTAACCACAGGCATCCTTATCACTAGGTCAAGTCAACACTGCCTGCAAAGCTAGTAACCAGCCAGTCAAATTCCAGATGTCCCCCACTGGAGAAACCCTACACCCCCAGGGTGGGGCAGGCCACAGGAAGACCTGGACAAACTGCTCCTGTAGGGGTGGGTGAGGGTGTAGGATAACATGTCCCAATAATGACATACCAAGAGCCCTATGACAAGCTGCGGTCTCCACATTCCAACATCCATACCATCCTTCCAGCTCCCAGGAAGAGCTCCTTGTTTCAAGCAGGCCTTCCAGATGCCTTAAACACTTGGCTGATGCTTTACAATGTATTTTTATTGACAGTGTGGGCAAAATATACAATGGTTGTGTAAAAGATGATGAAAGACAATATACCACTGAGCTCTGATTCATTTATATTCAGCATTGCATAGATGTAGATGATTATGATACAGTATGCTGTGTATATCTCAACAATCCTGGGAGATTATTAAATCCTTTCACAGGATGTATGAATTCTACAACCATGCAGAGAGGTTGCCTAAATAGAATATAAACAGGGCCCACTTTTGCAAAGCTTGGTAAATCAGTTTCTACAAACTTTTCTTGTAAATCACGTGCCCTTTACGGTGCTATAATATAGATGTCTTTTAAGAGAAAAGTTACCAACAAAAAAAAAAAAAGGCACTTACAGTGTTTAGTGAAGGTGGCCATAGAGCTTCACCATCATGACAGGTGTTTCTGAATGCAAATATCATGGCATACCAGGAAACTGCAGTTTCATCTCTAAATTCAAATTTCAAATGTTCACAAAAGTTCATCCACATAATGCACTGAAAGATAAAGACATCAGAGTTCCTGCTCGTCACAAGCACAGTTACTCTTTAACTGGCAGGAAGTGGAGATTTTTGCTTATGAATACATGTGTGTGCACGTACATGCATCTGTATATATATGTGTGTGCATAAAACGACTGACAAGTCAGGTTGTGTATGGTACAATGTGAACACGCCTCTTTGCCACAAAACCTTGGCAGAATGACAAGTGGCCGCACAGGGGGACACTAGACAGGCCGTGACATAAGCCTCTTGACATTTCCTGGGGGTAGAGGGTCTAAACCACCAAAAGGCGGGACTATTTCCTCTGTTGTGGGGCCCCTCCCCCGCCCCAGACACAAATGTTGAACAGACTATCTGACTGTAATACACATGTATGAGCATCTTCACTCATTCATGAGTCAGCGTTTGAAATACTAGGGCGCCAAATCACCATTTGCGAGTGAAGTCTTACTCTGGCCCTTAAATTTCTTCAAGCTACTTGCCATTTGGCGAGCTGTTTGTGGACAATCGCCATAGACATATCTAGATATTGCTCAATTTGCTCAGAGATACATGTATAAATATCAAATGTTTTCTAGTGCAGGTTTCTGTTTCGTTAGGCAGTGAATAAAAAAACTTCATGCAGCTTTACAGAACCCCCTGAGAAAATATCCGAGTGCCAGCTGTGTCACCTTGTTGAACGATGACCTAGTCAAATAGTTTGCAGCCATTGCCATACAGAACAGCAACCGCTGCAAATTCTGCATCCAGCGACGACAGCAAAGCAAAAACAACTCAAACTAAGCTTTCTTGCAAATGCAGATGGTGGAGGAAATGAGCAGCAACGTATTCGTAATGAAAGGACAAACAGCAAGATCACTGATTCGCAGCTTTCTGTGTTGGCGCATAGCGATGGAAGTTGCAGCAACAACAACAACCCTCCGGCACAAACACGTTGAGATGAAACAACGGACGATGTAGATAATGCAGTGAGGAAAAAATTAACACCTAACGCTGTGGCTCATCTTCAACATTGCGAAAAACACAATGACCTATTCACTGTGCCAAAAATATAAAATGAAAAAAATAGGTTTCGTTTTTTGTTTTTATTTTTTTAAACGAATTTTTTGTGAACCTCTGAAAAGTTCTGAATTTCTGGCTCCTCCTTTCGGTATATGACTCCTAATATTTTGATTTCTTAGGAGCCAATGGCCCCTGGGGCTTTGTGGGGTATTTCAACCCCTGTGAGTATGTGTCGAATGTTCACACCGTATATGGTAGCATTTCAGTTTTTCCATCATTCATTCATTGTAGGGGATGTTGTTCATATCTACATGTTTGACCTTCACTAAAGTAGTAATTCACAGTTTAGGATTCATATTTATTATTTATACATCAGTGAAATTCCACCACTTCCTTCACTGAGAAAAGGGTTATTTTCACTGCAGTGAAACACCACATTTTGATACTTCACAGCCAGATATCATGACTTCAAAAGAGAAGCATTTTATTTTATAAAGTTCCAATCTGATCTCAGCGTAATGACGTCATATTACAAGTTTACTCAACTGCTACATTCTTCCTTGTATCTTCACACAAGATGATGTAAATAATGTCACGCTCTAGGCATGTCTGTGACATGCTGGAAAAAATGCCGAGAACTCTTAAAAGTACACAAAATCACGATACTGTTCGGGTAGAAATGATAAATAGAACATTGTACATTGAAGGCTGAATACCATAAATATTTCTCTCGTCAGAGGTGGAAATGATAACCCACTTGACGCTTCGTGTTTCATGGGTCGTTATTTCCACCTCTCACTCGAACAATATTTACGGCATTTGACCTTCACTGTGCAATATCCTCTATTTATTTCATTGTAAATTGTAAATGGGAATAAACCACCAACATTTGGCAAGTAAACAAACTATCACACACGTCTCACGTATGCACCTCATGTTGTTGGAAGGCATGTGGTCTCCTGTGAACTTCACACAAGATGACACAAGGAAACGCTATCGATTCCACCCTCACTGCCACCTGGGCCTTTCCTGGATCGTGTTGAACCCTTTCATTTACACCTGTAACTTAATTATAAGTGCACAAAAACTTCTGGAATGAGGGCTAAAGGTATAAAATAGCCTGCATTTGTTGTCAATTTGTGCCTTTCAATTGAGTTTTTTTTTTTTCCACTATAAATCTGACCAGTTGTCATATGGATAATTTGCCTGCATGTACCCCACATGTTCTTGTCTGTAATGTGTATACATGTACATGTATTGTATGTACTGCTGGTGTACCTGATGTATACACAGATGTGTACTTTGTGATTACATATTTACTGCTGAAGACACCTTTGAGACGTCTTTCATGAGGTCATTATGAGTGAACATGCACTACTTACCTCACATGAACAGTACAGTGTGGCGCGAAAGTAGTCCGTCTTCACTGATCCACTCGGCTCAGTTATCCTGTACGTACAGTGTGCTAGTCTGCCACCTGGTTCCTGGGTGCCTCTGGAGGTGTCGCACCTTTACAAAGAAAACAGGAATTATTAAGGCTAACACAAAGGTTAGCGTTCATGTGGGAAGACAGTAGGCCGCAGTAGCAGAGGGCAGTAAACTTTCACCTCTGTTTTGCTCCCACATGATCAGAGAATTTCCTGGAAGAACTGTGAATCCACCTGAGGATACGATTCTGTGTTCGGCACACAAACAACCTGCACCTGTCTCAACACACCTTTAGTACATGTACAGTGAGTGTTCAGATAAGCTCTATACTGTACATTTACATTAAAGGAACAGACCATCTTCACACAAAGTAGACATTATCTGCAAACATCAGTTCCATTAAATAATCTCATTCATAGTCAAGAAAAAAGGTGATGTAGGAGTACCGAGATATCGCAGTTCAAAGCAAGCAAAAACGACCACGTAGGAAAAATTGAACAGGTCTCCAAGCTCTCAATTTTAACCAATCAAGGCCAAGATATTTTTATCACCTGAGAGGCCATGTGTTTCTGCTGTGATGTCATTTTGCCATGTAGAAGTAGTGCTAAATCAATTGTTCTCCATCTGATTACGAGACAATTCGGATGTACTTTAAAGCCCTTTTAAACGAGAAAGTGGTAGTGGAATATGACTGAGGATATTCCCCAAGGTCATTTCCCAAGGTTTCAACCAGGAGACCACAATGCGTGACCTTCAACTGAAATAATAAAACAGACTGTACTTCACAAATGTCTCTCCTCTAACGCCAAAGGGCGCAGGGTATGGATGACCCGACATTGCAGTTCCTGTTTTTCTCAAATGGAGTATCCCATGGACTCATAAGAATTCCAGATTAAAAGGTGAACTAATTTACAGAATTACAAAGCACGCCATAGGAAATGCCTATGCCCGTTTAGGTCTGCATGGACCCATCTTCTGAAATAACTTTGGTTATACTTCTTCTTGTCTTTTCTTTTAACCTCTTGCTCGTCTGCCCTGGGCATGTAAAATACAGACAACTTTCTAAAAACCCTGAGTTCCACCACTGAACCTGTACTATACTATGCAAATTCCAAAGATGTTTTTCATTATTATTATAGTTTTGTATTCTTTTGACTTTGAATAAAATGTGAAAAAACGTTCTGGTTTTAAAACAGAGACTTTCGGTCGTATTGAACAAGCTGAAGCAGTGACGACGTCACAGATTCTTATTTGTTGCTTACCACACTGCAAACACACATACTAACCACGCTGCAACTGTTCCATTTCCACACAGATACATGTACATGTGTACTTTATTGAAATGTGGTCTGTTCTCTGTAAGCCTAGCAAAGGCAGACAACTCTTACCTTCACAAGATCAAAAGAGAGATGTATGGCATTCTGCCTATGTACAATGCTGGCTACCTCATGAATGTATATAAACATGCAATTGAACTACTAATCCTAAAATGAAGAATGTGTAGAAAATTGCAGGCAATTTGTCTCATTTTTTGCAGTTCTGCATGTAATATACAAAAATCTATTTACTTTTTTGGTGTCTGACGGGGGGTGGGTGGGGGCAGCCAGTATTATGGTGGCAGGAAACCGGGCAGAGATTGCGGGGAAAACCCACCATCCACCGGTTGCTGCCAGATACAAAAATCTAATTGTGCTTACTGAGTGTTATTATAGCTCTTTCATGAAACTAGCAGGCCAGTCTTCATTCAGACTGCGAAATACACACTGGTAAAGAAAGGTACATGTACCAGGCCTTGTTCCAACATTTTCGAACCTGGGTCCTGCGATGCCATGCACGTGTATGTATACAAGTATTTATATATTTAGGTAGGTATATAGTTAGGATTTAAAAAGAGCTACATAGGGGGAATAATCAGGACCGAGAACATAAATCCAACAGAGCTGAAGAAATGGACAGTAATAGGTATTCAACCTCCACGATAATCTCACCATAATCTCACGAGAATCACAGGATCTTCAGTGGGATCGGGTAACAGATGTTTGGGTCATCAGGCCCATGGTCTGTTACTAGTCAGTGTTAATTTACAGTGGTGTTGCATGGACGATAGGTGCCGTTTATTGGTTATAATTCATTTTGAAACTTAACTACATGTACATGTACCAAGGCAATTCAAAAAACTGGCAGATGTAAAAATGCACTAGTTACTTAATTCATACACACAGGGACAGAAAACTTCACGATTTATCTTCCTGTATCAGTTTATATCTACATGTACACGCTCCAACTACATACATGTCAAACCACAAAATCAAACTGAACATGAACGGCGTTCCCACAATGTGTTACCCCTTTTGCACAATCCTGCTGCTCTCAATTTAGCAGAGTGTACATTCAACAATAGCCTAAGGATCGTTCTGGGGTTTCACTCTTATGCATCAACCTATAGTCTGACAGGAATGAGTCACGTGACAGTGTAGTTTTGAATAAATCTGGATGGATTTAATTGGGTTTAGTTGAATGCGAAATCAAACTAAAGCTCACCCACAATTTCAAGTAAGACTGTATTTTATTATGTGCAAAGGCCTTGAGCGTGACCAATAAGCAGCATGCATCTTTAATATCACATGAATATGTGTCAATTTTTATGCCTTACAACAGTTTGAACATATGGAGGAAATGTTCAAAGAGATTACTGGTGTGGGTTACATTAAGAATTCGGACACCCTGTCCTTCGCCTTATCAAGAGGCTAACAATCTTACATAAATTTATTTTTCAGCCAAAGAGCAAGTCTACATGCCCGTGAATACAGTGCAAGGGAGTTAACTCTGATTACTATTTACAGGGTGTGTCCTGAGTGAGGTGGTGACGAGCAGTTCTGTTTGGCGTTGAACGTCGCTTCCGCCATGCCGACATACACACACTTACTAGTTATAGTGCTGCTTCACTAGAACACCATGCTGAAGACACCTGGCCAATCAGCACTATCCTTATCATGCTGAGTCAGTGCCTGGCAAGGTGATGACAAGATTACAAATGCTCAGGTCCCAGATGTGCAGTGATTATGACAAGTACCCAGACACAATACCTGTATATTTATCCCTCCAGTTACTTGCAGAGAAGCTTTAATACATGTACATATACATGTATTTATTTATAGCTTTTATGTAAATCAATCTTGATAAATGTGCCTTCATCTACATTTCTTTTGTTACTTATCGTTCACAGTTACATGTCAGAGTTTTCTCTACTCACATAACGAGAAATATCTGAAAATTGAGTTTTAGACCAATTTTGTATTGAGTTTTCATGAAATAAATTGAGTTTTTGATACACTAGTGATGAAAAAAAATATTAATTTGTTCAAACTGAGTTTCTAAAAAGAAATTGGCTGGAAAAACCCCTGCATGTACATGTACATTTGCTTGGGCTACGCTAAGATACTATGTACATGCTACATGGATCTTCTTTTTTTTTTCACTGCCTAAGCACTGACTGACAAAAACAACATAGGACATACATGTGGAGTTCATGTGAAAACAGGTTTTGTAAGATCTTGCTCTTGTTCAACAAAAATGTCATTCATTTCAGACATGAAATTCCGTGCAGCACTCCACTTTGAAATGAACGTCACACAGCCACGTGAAACAAACGTGTGATACTAAAATGTTCCCTTCATTTTTTTTCTCTCTTCTTCCAATGACTATTTTAAGATTAAGATCAATTGTATGTTTGAGACAACCTACACACATATATATATATAACATGTATAAAGCACAAAGCCCTTTTTTGTGGCTCAAAATGTATGATATTTAGGAATTAGATGCCCATAAATCATGGTCATTATTGCATTCTGATTGTCCGGTGAAGACAACATACAAGTACTTTTCAAACCGCTGTTTTCAAATCATGCAACTGTTTTGGTGATTTTGCTAATCCCTAAATTAAAATAGGTTGTTGGCAATAGTTGCTTATAGTTGATTCTGTTCATTATTAAAATAAAATTTTGATTCCAAAAAAAAAAACAAAATTCAAGGTTTTGATCCTAAACATTAAAGGTGGCATGAAAAGATTTCATACCCTGCAACTCAAAATAATGGTTTTTGAGTGGTTTTATGTCAGTAAATGAGATAAATTTGGGTGAAAACCTTCTTAGAGGTCAATCCATCAAGTTTTTGTTCTGTTTTCTTCCTGGATTTAATACTGTCTGATTAGTTAGGGTGCCACAAACTTCGGGACTAACATGGCTGCAGATATGGTCCTACCCTTTAAATGGTGTACATGGATATCTTTTTCCAGGCAATGCCAAATGCAGCCGACTGCTGTGCACGATGTACCTTTCAGACTGTTATGAGAACGATGAATTCTGGGTAAAATTTAAGATGTCCTGACTTACAGATTACTGAATTGTTTGACCATCTGGGCCTGGTCTTCCCTCTTGACCAAGCGCACAGGCTTTATCCCTCAGCAGTATCCAGAGAGGAAACTGACTGATTCCATCAGTGGGCTCTGACTAATTTTGCAGTGAAGTTTTTAGCATCTATATGACGACCCCAGTTAAATATATTCGAGACCACAGACATTCGGGCATTAGTGGTTTTATTCTCGCCAATATGCTTTGCTCGCACAGGAAAGGCCGTGAAAATATTACCAAAATAACATCGAAGTTCAAAAAGGAAATCTGCTTCGCGGCCTCGTAAGTCAAGAACTAGGTTTCACTAGCATTCATAAGTTACATGCTATGCAGAATGTTCTGTAGTAAAACATACTGTCATTTCTGGTTATTATACACTCTACAGTTCTCAGAACGTTGACCAGTGTTGTTCGTTTTCCCATCCCTTCCCACTTTATCTTTAACAGAGTCGTCTGCTTGCCGCTGGTACTCAAGCGGGTGAAGTGCCCAGGTGTCTGCGGTCTTGAATTATACAGCGAAGTCGTTATAGATGCACAATATCTACAGCCTTCTGGTTTACAGGACAGTGGATTCTTTCATCAAACTATTGTATCGTTCGGGTACGATAATTTTGACAGCACGACAATTATGTAAGATATTGTACCTCGTGTACACGTTTCTTTCACAAAAATGCTTTGGGAAAAGAGGCAATGTTGTAAATCATACAAAATATTACATAGAATTTAAAACAAAACCATACAACCTTTGGCAAAAGTGGCTCCTGGTCTCAGACACGCAATCTGAGTCGCTGCATTACTAATATGAAAGCAGAAAGTTTCTAGCTCTACCCTTTGTCAAAGTACAACGTTCTGGCTTTAGTTGATGTAACAAGGTGTTGCAATGTTACCTTATCTTTGTTTTAAAAGACTCCTATGCCTCACTCTTGTGTTGTTGTAGAAGATAACCGTGTGATGTAACAGTAGAGTGATGTAAAAGCTATTCGATTTGTAATTACATCTAGTGTGTAGTACAACCGGTGCCATAAGCTTTCAGAACAACTGCCATCGAGCTGAACAGTGAGAGACAAGACGATTTCAACGTCTCTTTTCCGCTATAATATTTATTCTAAGGCGATCTTTGTCAATTAGGAAGTAAAAGTCACGAAGAACAATCACTGCCAGACAACGGACAAACAGAAAAGGGAGTCCCAGAGAATGTGACAGTCTGGAACAAGGTGACGAAGTGTAGGTGGGAGAAAAAAGCCATCACCTCTGCTAAAATCACACAACCTCTCGCGTTTCAGACGAAGCACTTTCCTTCGATTATATCGCAAATTTTGCCGATTTGACTGACGCTATCTCAAAATGCATACTCACCTAGTGATCGCTACAGTCTCAGGCCACGTACGAACGCGGATAAATGCAGCAGAGCGAGTAGAAACCGTGAATTCCGACAAAACTTATGCCAATCTTTCACAACCACCGTCAACGACTTCAGAAGGCTGCCATTTTAGCTCACTCCCTTGATGCTATAAATAGCGACCAATCAGAAGGCTGCAGGAAGTGGCAGTCTGCTTGAGTCATCCAGGCATTATCTCGTCCGTATTCACACACTGTTGATTGTTTTTCGCCCACAAATACTGCCGAATTTTAGTCCCCGAAAGGCTCCGCAAATAACTTGTGCCCATCATAGAAGGTCAACTAGATGAATCATGCTATCGATCTAAGATGCTTAGTACGTAATGCATCAAAGGCAGAAGCAATTAGAGCTCAAGATACCCTCAGGAAAAAACGGCAAAGGAAGGCCATTGAATTTTGTCTGGCATTCACTCTGAAAGTTAAAGGAATCAACAGGCGAGCAAAATAAAATTTTCGATGTCAGATATTTGCAGTTGTGACGACAATGTTACCTCCTCTTTCCTATTCATTGTTTGTTTTGCGTTAAAAGAAAAAATATTCAATACACAAATATATTCCATTCCATTTTACTTGTCTTTAAACATGTACGTTTCAGATTGTATTTTCAGTGCATGGGCCAAGCCGTAGGTCCCGAGTTCGACTCCATTTAGAGCCCATGTTTTTTTTTTTTTATATTTTAATTTATTATTGTTATTCTGTTCTCTAACTCAAGTAAAAATATTACCATTCTTTAAATTAATATTTATTTCACCATACATGGATAGATTTAACTGACTAGGCCATTCTTTGCTAGGTATATAAGAGATGACAGTGAAATTTAGGGATGGATGAGCCTGCATGGTGTGCCCAGAGTAATTAGCAACTGTCCTTTAGCAGGTACATGAGTACGTGACAGACCTCGGCTAACTTAATGTCTCAGCGAAACGGAGAGAGAGATGCATTTGAGTCTGCAAGCTTCATTTGTCTGGATAAAGGGTTGTACTAATGACATGTAAGAAAGATAACACCTGAATAACAATATGTGTTACATAGATCTTTTAATGAGGTGAAGGACCAAGGCTATTTTGAGGTTTCTGTTTTGACTACAAATGTCACGTTTTTGTGGAATCCGCTGGATTCGAAATCCTGATCTCATTGATGAGTGTTAGCTGGCTATATGTGCTATAGTGCTCTGCATAGTGCTCT
The DNA here is from genome assembly GCA_016165875.1 of Acanthopleura granulata. Taxonomy (NCBI): domain Eukaryota; kingdom Metazoa; phylum Mollusca; class Polyplacophora; order Chitonida; family Chitonidae; genus Acanthopleura; species Acanthopleura granulata. The sequence goes on along the minus strand of JABBOT010000011.1, from coordinate 13,713,484 downwards.
GCAGGCTACATTAAACCATTTTACAAACATGTGGACCATGAAATTATGATTCGGCAGGAATTTGTCATGGATAAACGAAATGTCAGAATAAACGAACAGTTGGATATTTATTCAAGGGTTCTCCACTCATGACAGTGGTCATGCAGCTATTATGAGTGGAGCATACCGGAATGGCTGGGGTAAACCACTGACCATGGGCTTACGTGTTGTCCACAAACTGCCCCATTTGTGACGTACAGATAAATGTGTGCCTGATGTTCATGGAGGTAGAAAAGTATGACGTCTTCAAGAAATGTTAGACTGTACGGATGACCAGGTAAGTGGCGTGAAAAGCTTATTGTTACTATAAGGATCCACAAGCAGTAGGATCATACTGGTGACGGCAAGTGGTGTCCAGTGGAACTTCATGTAACATTGCATAAGAGAACACTCCTTATCGCTACAACCACCACTTTGTTGCCGCTACCAAAGCCTCAACCAAAGAAGCCAGGGAGTTTTGAAAATTCCAAGTCTGAAAATGGAGTTGGACCCATATGTTTATTTATTTATTTATTTATTTACTCATTCATTTGATTGGTGTTTTACAACCTACTCAAGAATATTTCACATACATGACAGAGGTCAGTGTGATGATGGGAGGAAAATGAGACAGAGCCCTGAGACCACCTGCAGGTGGCTGGCAGACCTTCCTACATATGGCCAGAGAGAAAGCCAGCCAGAGCTGGACATGAATTCACAGTGAACACTGGCGAGAGGCTCCGCAGTCACTGTAATGTGATTGCCCGCTAACTCATCAGGGTCATAAAGGAGGTCACTTGGAGATTGTAATTCACGCAGCTCCAAGAACTGCATATGTATGCAAAATATATATGGGTGCAGTTTTGTCGAAGTTGGTTTAATTTTGTTTTAGGAATACATGTCCTTGGCATGAGGATACCAGCCAATCCATGGCCTAATATGCAAAACAAATGAAAAACAACTGGAAATCAAAATGCTTGAATGAGAGTATGAAATTTTATTCATGACTTAAATAAAGGCATTGTACTGTTGAGATTTAAGTTAAAAACCAGACGAACAAACAAACAAACAAACAAACAAACAAACAAACAGCCAGCCATACAGACAGACGCACAATCCAGCATCAACACATGTATAACACTCCGGAATCATAAGTAACAATTTCAGCATGTTGTTCTATTATGGCAGCAATGTGGCAAACATTGGGGTGCTAAAATCGTGCGGCTAAAAGGGAATTACTGTCACGCTCTTAGAATCACCATGGTAACAAGACCTGCAAAGAAAAAAAAAAGTAAAAGTGATGTAATATACACAATTCATACTAAACATTTACATCTTTGCATTTTGAAATCACTGTAGAATGATTTTAAGAGTATATACTACACAAAGTAGAAGGTCCCACAGGTTACCTCCCTTGCTCCTCTTGAGGGCAACCCACCTATTTCTATGTTCCCACATAAATACCTGACATTTTGCACTCTATCACATATTCTACCTCAGAGTTAAATATCATTAAAATAACACCTCTTGCTTTTTTCAAACCGTATGTTTTATGACTTCAAAATACACACCTAATTGCAATTTTTTTTTTCACCCATACATGCCAAAAATATTTCAAAAGTAATAAAGATTCTTCTTGAGTCATTTCAACAGATTTCTACTACCATGTATGGTTTTCCGCACGGGTTAATGTCAAACACGTATGTGTATATTGCTAGCCGCTCACAGACCATGGCTCCATAGGCAATCTTGTTCAAAGGTGGACTGCAACGGCTTAGTGACCCAAAGTTCTCAAAGTAAATTATGCCCATTAAATTATGACAAGTTGTACTTTTTGCCTGATCCTGAGAGTTCTGTTAAATTAACCTTTGAAAAATTTTTCAGATCAAAAGCAAAGAAGACGATATCCTACTAAAAATATGTAACTATCAGGACAAATAGTATTATTTTACGACATTTATTTGCCCCTAACAATACTCTTTTTGTTGGCAATATTAAAGGTCATTTTCAAAGTAAAAGACAGCTCATGGCTGAGGCACTGTTCATTAAAAAGATTATACAATTCTTGAATGTTAAAAACCTGTTTGAAATTGCATGAATTCGTTGCTGAGTTATCTTCGTTGAATGAATGAATGATCATGGCTTAACGCCACATCAGCATCTTTGGTTCAAGTGTGGAGTATTGCGCTGGGGATCTAAAGGTGCCCATGCTTTTAGCCTTATGAGAAGTCGACCAGTCAGAGGGGTAGGATATATCAGCTGTTTATAAGCTGTGATGTAAATGTTCTGAGTTGTCTGTCAATGTAACATGTAATAGCGTAGAGACAGCGCACTGTTTTAATGTTACATGTTTTAATTATAACAAGTACATGTGTGAACAACACTGCAAAGTATTTCCAGACTACTGTTTTGTGGCCTGGATAAGTTTTTGATCATTTCATGTTATAAATTTACATATATACTTAAGTTTCAACCACAACCCTAGCAGTTTACTGCAGTCTGAGGTGACAAGAGTGTTCTGCGCTTGGAGAATTACATCACAGCCCAGACAGAATGACTGTGTTTCAACTAGTCGACGAAGCAGGGTCAGATATCCATTTACCCTGTCGTAATAGTTGTTACAAAAAAACTTTATCGAAATAAAAATAATATCATTCAATCTTTTCTGCAAACTTAACTCAGATCATGCACTGTCTGTCATTTCAACACCGTAGGCACTGGTAATTAGCAAAATCCCAGTACGGCAATGGATTTACTCTTTAATTACAAATAAACAGTAAACATGTACTTCGTAACTGTGATGGGAAATACCGGCTTGGTTTCAAATCCATGTTTTTACAGCTTGACTAAACATACATTCTCTCCAGCCTGGAGGCAGATACAAAGCACTTGTACATACCATCCTGTTTAGTGTGACACAAGCTCTCATTACCTAGGATATATGCAGCTATCAGTTTCTGGTGTAAACTCAGGTGAAGGTATTCTGGTAAAGAGGTGTTTTTCTCCCCCTGGGTGGGGCCTGGTAGCATGAGGGCAGCTATACACACCACCCCTATACACACCACCAGTACCCCGGGACCTGACCCCATGGGCAAAGGGCGCCCTGTAACACACAATGACATTACATGCATTATAAAAGCCAGCAGGCTTTTGCTCTAGCGGTAGAGAAAAAAAAAGGGAACAAATTTAAGTGAAGCAATTCTGTAGAAATCTGGTACAGTAATTCTTCAACCTTACTGCATTAATCTGTGTTAACTGATAATATTATACTTTATGTGAATCCCTGAAACTGAACAATCCAACCAATGTAGTTTTGTTTCCAAAATCAAACAAAAAATGTGCATAAATTGCACTAAAAGTTGCTCTTTCACATGCAAAGAGTTTGAAGAATTAAGTTAACATCTGCCAGACTGTCAGATGGACTGGGGACCTCACAGCACCATAATACAGGCATATAAAAAATATAAAATACATATAAGCTGATAAGAATTTTCTTCTGTCACAAGTGTAATCTATGGTTGTGAGAGTTTAGTCACCTGGCGCGTGTCTGTGGACGAGGGGCTGCTGTGAGTGGGCTGCAGACATGGACATGGCAGGTAGTGACTCGAAATGTTCCTCAGGGGGCGGTGTCTTCTCACGGGTGGGTAACAAGACTGACAAGATGTCCTTCCGTCCTGAAAACGGCATCACACAATGACTGATTCAGTGGATGATTTGATTCGAACGATGGTGGATTCACATGGTGATTGGTTAACATGATGATCCATCTGCATGATGGATTGGTTCGCATGACTGACTGACTGACATCATGGATTGATTTACACAGTGACTGATTCACATGGAGATATTCATTCACATGTTAGATGGACTGATTTATATAATGGAACATGAATCTGATTACTGATTAACATGATTAGTAATTTACAAGACAGATTTGCATGTTGATTGATGCACATTCACTCGGTGGCTGATTCACATGGTGCCTGATTCACAAGGTGACTGATTCACATGATAATTGGTTCACACTATGGGCTGATTCACACAGTGGACTGATTCACAGTACTGCTATTTGCAAAATGATTGATTCACATGGATTGATTCACACACTGACAAATCATCACAAGATGATTAAATCACATGCCTCATTCATGGCTGAATAACATGATTGGTTATTAACATAATCAGTGATTTGCATGATAGATGATTAATTTACATGACTGATTCACATGACGAGTTGATTCACATGATGACCGATACATGTGATGGTTAATCTGCATGGTGCATGTAGATTGGTTAACATAACTGACACGATGGATTGATTAACATTTGTGGGTTAATTCTCATGATGGATAAATTTACATGGAGAATGATACAGCTGGAACCTGTAACTTGATGTAATATTCAGTACAGCAGGTGCTTTCAGTGCTGTTTTTTTTTTTTTAGCCACAGATGTAGCGGAATCCTAAAACAGGCTTGGCCTTGAGACAGTGACAAAAACTTTTATTTTACCCTAAAACAGCTCACCTCAAGTCAACTCATGTAATACATTTTCCGAGCATTGGAGAGTACTATTTGTGATATACACCTGTTTGAAATTTGCAAAGTCTACATTGATTCCATGAATTTCTGATCTACATCTACAATAAAACAACTGTCTGAAGGCAGTTGTAAACTTCACCTGGTTACAACATGGCAGGTACGGTAACATGTATAGGTCTACTCCTGTGGTGGACATGTGTGAAGTATAACATAAGAAATTCATGTATCACTAACTTGTAGAGTAGGACAGCAGGGCTCAGTTTTTAGGATTTTGTCCAGAGAGTTAAGTCTATACATTTTCACTGAAAGTTTATGCTTTCTGAACTAGGTACATGTATTGATTTTATTAAGGGCAGGTTGGTTTTAATAGGGGTAGAGGGCAACACCGCTTTAGTGTATGGAAACACAAGATCTGTTTCCATCATCATGATGGACTGAGCCCTGGAAGAGAGAATTGAACTCTTGTACCTACCCAAAACTTGGTAATTCACACTTGCCCCACATGTGAGACATGCATTTATGGTAGCCCGTAGGATAATTCAGTCATCTTAGACCAATAGACAACTGTAAAAACTGAGCCCTGGAAGAGAGAATTGAACTCTTGTACCTACCCAAAACTTGGTAATTCACACTTGCCCCACATGTGAGACATGCATTTATGGTAGCCCGTAGGATAATTCAGTCATCTTAGACCAATAGACAACTGTAAAAACTAAGCCCTGGAAGAGAGAATTGAACTCCTGTACCTACCCAAAACTTGGTAATTCACACTTGCCCCACATGTGAGACATGCAATTATGGTTGCCCGTAGGATAATTCAGTCATCTTAGACCAATAGACAACTGTAAAAACTAAGCCCTGGAAGAGAGAATTGAACTCCTGTACCTACCCAAAACTTGGTAATTCACACTTGCCCCACATGTGAGACATGCAATTATGGTTGCCCGTAGGATAATTCAGTCATCTTAGACCAATAGACAACTGTAAAAACTGAGCCCTGGAAGAGAGAATTGAACTCTTGTACCTACCCAAAACTTGGTAATTCACACTTGCCCCACATGTGAGACATGCATTTATGGTTGCCTGTAGGATAATTCAGTCATCTTAGACCAATAGACAACTGTAAAAACTAAGCCCTGGAAGAGAGAATTGAACTCCTATACCTACCCAAAACTTGGTAATTCACACTTGCCCCACATGTGAGACATGCAATTATGGTTGCCCGTAGGATAATTCAGTCATCTTAGACCAATAGACAACTGTAAAAACTAAGCCCTGGAAGAGAGAATTGAACTCCTACACCTACCCAAAACTTTTTTCTGCCCATGCTCTGACACATGGATACGGAATTTGTCACGAATGCCCTCATGGTTGATACAGATGTCCGCGTGACGAACCACTCTGTGAAGGAGAAAAGCAATAACAAGAAGTAAAGTTCACTTGCATCTCCATATCTGTTTCAAAGAAAAACTTTAACCCACTATGATGGAATTCAAACATTTGAATGTATTGCACTTCTTAACATAAAGCAAAGTATTTTTACGTATAAAGTAACTTTCAGCTTTTCATCTCATGGGGCATTCATTTGAGCTTTCTTTCACTTTACACAGTGCTCACTTCAATCTGAAGTTGTTCAATTTTATTTAAGTACTGGCAGACTAAATGACACTGAAAATCTGTGGTAAATGAAATAAAATTTGACACCCAAACCTTTGGCAGCAAAACTTTCCAAAAGAACATCATCCTCCCTTCCACACAAAGCTGTCATTGTTTCTAAGATCAGAGACGTGTCATGCACAATCAGGCAAATTGTGTGTAGTCATGGAAGGAATGTCCGGGCCTGACATTTATACATGTAGGACGTAAAGATTTTGACATGCACCAGCAGTTTGCATATCTTCTAGCTAACTGGGGGTCTTCGTGGGTGCGGGGTTTAGCATGCCAGTGCAGGTTAATGACCCAGGTGCCTCTCACCAATGCTGCTGCCGTGAGTTCAAGGCCGACTCATGCTGGCTTCCTCTCCAGCTGTATATGTATGTGGCAAGGTCTGCCAGCAACTTACAGATGGATGGTCGTGGGTTTCACCCAGGCTCTGCCCGGTTTCCTCCAACCATGGTGCTGGACGGCATAGTATATATAGGTGAAATATTCTTGAGTACGGCGTCAAACACCAACCAAATAATAAATAATGAGCTAAATTAATTATACAATAACCTTGATCTCACAGAACAGTAACTTACATATCGACACAGCATCTTGGTTTAATAGTGCCCTCTGAATCAACAACTGAATATTTCCTTGGCGCTGTACACAATACTGCGAAAAAAGAACAGTCTTTTTGTCAGACATATTAACAAGTGTTTTATCTTCATGTCAGAACAAACGCGACTAAATATTTCCACAGGTAAATATAAAGATGAAAATGATGGCTCTATTTTAAAATGTGAGTTTTCCCCTCAACATAAATGAAATGAAATTAACACTAATTAGTATGTTATAGTATCAATTTAATAGTTAACATATACATACTGATGTTTGCCTCTTTTGACATAATTTATTTACTTGATTTGTGTTTTACGCTGTTCTCAAGAATATTTCCCTTTTACGGTGATGGCCAGCATTATGATGGGAGGAAACCGAACAGAGCTCGGGGAAAACCCACGACCATCTGTAAGTTGCTACCAGACCTTCCCATGTACTTCTGACATAATACTTAGCTCCTCAAATAAACAGTGCCAAATCATTATCATTTATTTATTACTTTATTTCATTGGTGTTTTACACCGTACTCAAGAACATTTCACTTATACAACAGTGGCCAACATTATGGTGAGAGAAAACTAGGCACAGCCTGGAGGAAACAAACGGCCATCCGCACTCTGCTGGCAGCCCATGTACGTCTGTACAGGAACTTGGACCCACAGCAATCGTATTGGTGGGAGGCTGCTGGTTTATTACCCCAGCTGTGCTAGCGCGCTAACCAACTAAATGTACTGACAAAATTAACATTGAAGAAATAGGGAAAACAGACAGGACAAAATCTGGAAATGAGACTCCCTGATTCTGGCTTAATCAATGAGTGTGGCTTTATGTCTATAAATGGATATCTGTACAACTCCACCTTTCAGAACTTTAAATCATAACTGATTGAATGACAGGAATCAATTTCCATGTAAAATACTCACCCTTGAACCTAATAGCAAAATCATACGGGTTGTAGAGGGTGACAACCTGTTTGTGACTGGACTGGTCATCAGAATAGAATGTCAGTGACGTCGGGAAGACAAACACGGGCAATTTGCCGTCAATGAGTGGAGGGGGCGTGTTTAGCATCACCTGAGCTCTCCTGTCAGTCTGAGATCATGAAGGGATTCCACCACTGACGTCAACAAAGCCACCCACAGGCCCTATTCACAGCAGACAAAACAGGTGGAGTGAAATTTATTTACTTATTTATTTGATTGGTGTTTTAAACTGCACCATGGATTATTTTCGCATTAAGGTGGGAGGAAAACGAGCAGAGCCTGGGCGAAAGCCATGGCTAAGATTGAGTTAAATAAAAGAAACAGAAATAAACATACAATAACAATAACAATGTCTGGAAATGAGTCAGCCTACAGTAAACATTTACAAGGTTGTGCTTCAACATGTGTAATTATCATTATTATGTTTCACATTTATGACTCGATATGCAACAAGCAATAGTACTATATTTCACTTAAAGTTCATCCTACAAAATGTAGATTCACAAGCCCCTTAAAATGATAGAATTGGGGCCAACATTTCAATTTTTTCCAACACAAAATTCAGCAAATTTTCACAAAAACAAAAACAATTTTAATGGCGCTATATAAAGTGAATGAATCAATCAAAATCAAGCAAAATGCCTCACTTTATCACGTTACAATTTACTGAGACGTGCATTTCATCGTTTTCACAGCTGTCAGATTACCAAATTCATATCCTTTGATTATCAGCAGCATTAGTCGTTTGTTGGCTACACGCAACAACTAAAGTGGATAAAATATTTAGCAAACAAGCTGTTTGTTTGAGGTATACATCTCACTGGTTGATGTCCGTGCCCCACTGTTAACCTTCACATTACACGTTCATTATTATCACAAGTTATACAGGCTTATTACACATATGCACTTGCAACCGCATAAATATACAACGCCTGACTTCACTTCTCCATCTACAAAGTTTGACAGAAGTTATATGACATATAACATCTGTTGGTATAAATTACCATTACTGTAAACTTGCGAGTTCTATCGCTCGGAAAATCGCGTACAATTATAGGTGTCCTATCAATCACACAAGCAGTTTGCCAATGCGTCAGTTATGCAACGTGCCTAGTAACTGACATTAGCAATTTTAAAGGACTTTATTTCATTCACGACACACACTAGGTCAAATCCACAGCATTAATGTTTGCATCACCATCTTGCAAAACTGGTCAGCCATTTCACTCTGGACAGGACCAGCGGCTAAAGTCCAACACGATGGACACTAAATAAGGCAGATGAATACAACCGTGCAATGTTTTTATTCTGTAGTCACGTCATGCTGATCTCCATTGTTTATAAACATTAGAAACTTACCTGCGCAAGCAAACATTGATTGAATTCGCTTAATTACGTCACCTATGTGCCACGACAGTTAAAGCTCCAACTTCCAATAATATGGCAAACAATCAGCTCAATTAAAACTGCTGAAATTTGAACACAGAAAGCGCAGTTTCTTCGTTATTATTGTCAGCTGTCAGCAGCTATTTTTACTCGGCTGAGAAATACGTCATCAAAATGAGTGTATTGACACTTGCCTCATCAGCACTACAGTTCGGCAAATGCAAGGTATTCATTCTTGAACCATAAGCGTTTTATGGATAAAAAAACAACAAAAATTTTTGTAAATAAGGTCCCTTATTGTTCTCTTTCAGAGTATGTCTTAAGAAATCTTCCTTTTTTATTTTTATTTTCCCCCCGTTCTGTGTATTATTGAAATTCCGTTTTCACCCTCAGGAACCCCGAACAGAATCCACCGAACTGTAGCATAACCACGGCATGGCATTGGAAGAAGATCGAAGTAAATTACAAACACTTTCAAAGTTAAGGTAATCACGAAAGCAATTGCACAACTTTTGTATCACATGTGTGGTTTTGAAAGTGTTTTGTGTGTGCAATGTTTGCAGTGGCACAGTGTCTCGTGGAGATCGGAGTTTGACAAATTTGCATGTGAGATTGATGAACAACAACAACGCACATAGTTGGAATTGTATCTCATTTCCATATACACGATTCATCATCATGAACACAGTGCCTGACATTTTGCTGGCGTGACCAGAAGCGTATAGCTCCTTACCTGTAAAACGGCAGGATTTTTCAAAGAATTTTTCTGCTGTGAGCGTAACGTACTCACATGAATGCAAACAAACAACTAAAACCATGCTTGGTAACTTGTAATTTACAGAATCTCTTGACCGCATTACCTGACCACCAGACAGTTTAGCCTTTCAGGACTGCCTAGTCATGTTTCTGCAAATCTTAACACTTTAGACATCACGCTGTCTACACATACATTCTAAATTCAGAATTACAGGTCACATTTGCATCTTGTGAATGTTGGTAGATGGCACACTTTTATGAGAGTAAGAGTAGCCACATGTTGCAATGAATGTTATAAGTTTTAAGTAATACAATGAGTCTGCCTAAATGAATTACTCAGACAGTACGATTTGTCATCTCTCTGTGCCCCTCCCTTGTTCTGCCTCCCTCCGGTCTTGCGAGGGGAAGGTCTCCCAGCAGTCGGCGGGGAATCTAGGGTTTCTCGGTTTCCACCCATCATAATGTTGGCCAACATTGCATAAGTCTAATATACTTAAGTATGATGTTAACCATCAGTTAAACTTCTCAAAAATAGATTACCCCGCTTGCTATTGGCCCAGGTGGTTTAGGTTACTTTTCTGCTCTGCACAGGCAAAGCAAGTAAATGAAACTTTATCCAGGAAGCTTGAAGATCTAATGTTCATTACATAAGGTTATACCAGTGTTCATATGGTAGCCAATTAAGAACTGTATACAGGCAATATATTTATGAAGGAATTTTTTGTTTGTGCTTCAGCCGTAAACAATGGAGAGCCTTAAAGAGAAAAGAAAAACGAAGAGCTATCCGCAAGTCTGAAGCTCAGGAGAGAGAGGCCCAGAATTTGGCAGGTATAGCAGAAGATTGGCTGTAAACAAGTCAAGATCATTTGAAACTCAAACTGAACAGTAAAGAAAACAAATTATATAAATTTAGTCACTGTATTTGGGAAACAGATGAAAACACATCTGAATGGCCACAATTGTTTATCTTTCTGACATGGTTAGTACATCTGTCGCCACAAATCAGCTGTAAATCTGGAAGTCTCTCGAGAGCACGGGATGCATCATGCTAAAGCAACGAGAAACACAATGCCTCGTCCCTGGTACCCCTTGCACATATGGCTAAAAGGCAAAACATGGTCATGATGTTGTTGACAGAGACAGCTGTGTTAGACAACAAAAGTTACATGTTAACAGTACAAATGACTTGGTTAAAATTGAAAACATGGCAGCACGCTTAGTTTTTTCAGTGTACACACTTTTGCTGACTTTAAATTGCGATGCATTTTTTGACTTGTAAGAGTCCACAAGTGTACTCAAAAGAGAGGACTGTCTTAGTCTATTTCAGGGCAGTTGGTTAGCGCACTATCGCAGCGCAATGACCTGAAGCCTCCCACCAACGCGGTCGCTGTGAATTCAAGACCAGCTCATGCTGGCTTCCTTTCCGGCCGTACGTGGAAAGGTCTGCCATGCAACCTGCGGATGGTCATGGGTTTCCCCGGGGCTCTGCCCAGTTTCCTCCCACCATAATGCTGGCTGTCGTCTTATAAGTGAAATATTCTTGAGTACGGCATAAAACACCAATCAAATAAATAAGTAAATATTTCTGGGCATGTGATTTGTTGAATGCTACAGTTGCATGAAATACTGCATGTCCATTTTTGATTTGACTCATTCAAGTTCACAGTCGCTGTGAGTTCAAGCCCAAGGTTCCTCTAATGCAGAAGATATGAGCTTTATTAAAAATATTTTTTTTGTGTGTGTGTGTGTACTTCTGTTTTATGAAGAAGGTGTGCAGAGCTCTGCATCAGCATCTTCTGACGAAGAGAAAACCAAGGAAGAAGAGCGAATCCGAGAGGAACAACATCGGATGTGGTTAGAGAGGGAAGAAGCAGCTCAAAGAGAATGGCGAGTGAAAAAGGACAGAGAAGAGGAGGAAAGGCTGAGGCTTGAACAGCAAAAGGTAGGACTAACAACAGATTAGAACTGGTTACCTTGAGTTCCCAGAGATTGAGCACTCAGAGATTGAAAGTCATGACAAAAAGTCTGTGTGCTTCTAATGAGGAGCTGAGATGCTGCAGCCCATGTTTCCCCGGGACTCACTTGACATGCTGTTTACTTCGGACTCGCTCTGATTTCCTTGTGATATTCTGGTTTCCTTGGGATTCACTCTGGTTTCATCCGTAACACCATGGTTTTTTTCTTGGCTGTCTGGTTACTACCAGTGTGCCGGTTTCTTTTCGACTCGAACTGGTTTCCACCCCTGACACGCTGGTTTTTTGCAGACTTACAGTGATTTCCACTTTCAACACCTTGGTTTCATCCATTCACCTTGGTTTCCTCAAGACTTGTCTTTCATTCTTATGCCTGTAGATTTGACTTGAGTCAAAAAAATAAAAACTTATTTAGTATAGAACACCAGCCCCCAAAAAAGAAAAATATATACATGTAAATCTAGAGACTTTGTTTTATCTTCTGTCCACAGAAACAAATCCAGGCCGAGTGGGAAGAGAGAGAAAGGAAAGAAAAAGAGGAAGCCGAGGAGCGCAAAAAGAAGGAGGCAGAGAAGAGAGAGAAGCAGGTGACATGTGACATGCAGAGCCACGACACGCCATATCCTCGCTCTTCTGGCCTTAGCTATTTTCATTACCCCGTTAAGTCTTATCATACTGCAAATTGGAAAATGCTGCCCTTAATTAAGAATCGGAGGACCTTTACACCAGCGCTGCCACATTTTGCAATCCAGTTACATATATTTGCGTTTCCCCTGATAAGCTTCAAGGTAGAGTGACGTGGCAACTCCAACAAACAACGCCATGTGATATACATGAGTCAACACTTCGGTTTTATTTGAACTAGTTTGACGGATTTCTTGAAACTGCTTTAACTGAGACCAAAATATTGAATCATGTATTGCCATTCATTGTTTGGTGGATTTGCCACAATACTCTACTTTCCAATCCAGCTGTTGGGAATTCGGCTGGGGCCTTAAGCCAGGAGGTTTCGGATTAGATACCTTTGAAAATGTTGTAGTTGTCCCCTGATCTCTAACGATTGTGCTCCGCCCACTATAAATAAAATGAAATAATCCCAAGTAGGGGATAAATCACTTCCTAATAATACACAGTAAAACTTGTTTAAACCGACCATGCCCGGTGCTGCGAAAAAATGTCAGTTTCGACAAGATGTCAGTTTGTGGAATATACGGTGTGCAACAACAACACTTACCAGTACTTCCTTATAGACAGCTTATGAACAGAGTTCTGTGCTAGCAGTGAAGGCGAATCAAGTTTGGTTTTGTTTGTCCCGACTTGTACGTCTTTAAATGCGTAGAATACGTACGGGTGGGCCTACACGAGAAAAAAATAGGCTTATGAACAAGACATACGTGGAACTGGAACTTCTGAGGTGTTGTTCGTCACATCGGGAATTTTTTTCAGACTCGTCAAGTCAAAGTAAAACTGTTTCCATCTTAGGAAATCCCTGAAAGTAAATTCCCCAACAATGTGTGTCGGTTTAGGGCTGAGGTAAAGCTTCTTAAGACGTAATGAGTTGAACTTCATCAATCAGGGACTAGCACATTTCTGCACCATGTTTCTGAGCACATCGGTATGCCATGCTCGATTTAATGAAATTTGGAAACCAGTGCGACCATAAACTGGAGTATTTGTTGACATTCTGATATTACTCATTTTCATCTCAGCTGTCAGTGTGTTGAATGTTTCAGTCACAATCAACTTCAAGAGAATGTCTTCATCGTTTAGTCAACTGTCTGCTAAGAGGATTATCTCTAGAACACCTTTCTGATTGCCAGAGGTGATAATGGCGGATTGTAGGAGCAGTCGTTGGCATCACTCTGTGTCAGATTCTAGAATGTGTATTAACATGTACTAGATACAAAGGAGACTGGAAATCCCTCGTGGTATTCAGAATAGACAAATGTGGGTGTATTAGGTAAAAACAAGATGGGTTTTAAATTGAGATAAAAGCAGACCAAGCCGCATGGTCAGTATTGACAACATGTCGGCTTTTAGATGTGTCTTTGTTGGCAAGTTTCTCTGTACCTGAGGTAATTGGGGAAAACGGCGATGGACGATTGTTAAAACATGAGTTAACTTTAGAAGTACATCGTATTTGAATCCTTAACTTTGTGCTACTGATGTCCTGTGGATGTGTCTGATTGGTCAGATGTCTGGGTTCAGAGGTCATCTTTGACCCCAGATTGCCTCTGTTTCTGTATCTTTTGCCTGATGTTGTTAGTAGACATGTATAAATGCAAATTAACGCTCATGACTTAATGCCACTTAAACAATATTTTAGCTAAATGGTCGCGACATTTGTACATAATTATGACACGGACCTAAAGCCATTAAAAAGGTAAAGTTCTGATTAGACCATGTGATGGAAATGAAAGATTCTCTAGTCTAATGAACAGATAACCGCATATTGTATAAAAGGCCACTAGATGCCGATTCCAAATGTGGTCGTCATTATTTATTTATTTATTTTTTGGGTTGATATGTAAATAGAAAGGTTCTTCATTGGTAAGATTCTTCCTTCTCTTGAACTCTATGATCAAGAGTGGAGAGAAAGCATATTACAGTTATACAGGGAAGGTTTTAGTTCCAGTGGCTGCATTGGTTTTTCACAAGACTCCACCCAAACAGTATCAGCGTACATAACCAGTGTATAAGCGAAAAATTCTGGAATATGGCATAAAACAGCAATGAAAAAAATAAATAGATAAATATTTTCAGGGGATTGTTCATTCAAATATGATGTGTTGTAATCGCCCCTTTGACATCTGTGATGGCCTTAACTGCGTGTATTTTAGGAGGCTCTGTTGAAGGAAGCTACAGCCAATGAGAACAAGGTAAGTCATGATGGCTTGTACACTTGTTTCTTGAAGGTGAAATGCAAGATCCAGTTACTACAGAAAACTCATGAAGTGAACACTTGGTGACGATTGTGTTAAAATTGCTTTTTACTTTTTTCTCGGATATAAGTCACAGCCCAAGCAGCTGCATGCTGTCACATTCCCCTTTATATAGCCCACTACTTCTTGAAAGAAAATTTAGGTGTACTAACAACACACGCCTGCCAGAATCAAGTATGAAAAATAAGTGTGCTAATAACGCTCACCTGACATAATCAAGTGTGAATTTAAGTGTGCAAGTAACACACGCCTGATGTATTCACATGTGAATTTGGGTGTACTAATAACACACAGCTGCGATAATCAGGTGTCAATTTAGGGATAACTCACCTCAGATATAATCAGGTGTCAGGTTGGGTGTTCTAGTAACACACACCTGACTGAATGTGAAGTGTGAATATAGGTTCACAATTCACACTCCAGGTATTCTGCAAGGGGTGTGATAATCCAGAACAAAAATGAAGACCTCCTTTTGTCTCGCCAGATGTAAACCACACATATTTTTTTAAGGTTCACAAGTTGCAAACATCTTCTCTCGGCCCACTTGATATTTTTCTCAAGCTGTTTCATTAACCTGAGCACGGTTATGTGTCACTTGACCCATGGGTTCGGTAGATGTAGGCCCCCATATTCCCCATTCCACCTCTTGACACCCCCACCCCACCCCTGACACTACCCCTGGACCCCCCACCCCCACCCCCATTGTAAATATATATACATGTATTTATGCCTTTTTATTGGTATAACCGTATTCACACCTAAACCGGGGGGGGGGGGGGGGAATATGTCCGTAATCCAGGTTCACTGTTCACCGCCTGTGTTAGACAGTAAACTTTTGAAACTCCTTTACTCCTTTGAATGAAACTGGCCACAATCAGAGAAGTGAAAAAATCTTCAGTAAGATATTATACAACAGGCAGATAAAACTTTCTGTAGTGGGACACAAAGTTCAAAACAAACAAATGATTGCAAACATGAAGCTGATTTTTGTTCCTCTCTCAAACATGTAGGGAGATGCAGCCTGGCATAACCCGATTGCCCCAGTGGATTATGGGAAGGAACAACTGCGAGAGACGTGTCCTTTCTTTAGAAAGACGGGCGCCTGCAGGTTTGGAGATCGGTGAGTGAAAAAGTGTGTGGTGAAACGATTTAGCTTTCCTCAGATTGGAAATGTGTTTATTTTTATTTCTTATTTCATTTAAAAAAACAAAACAAAAAAAAAAAAACACACAAAAAACCCCAACAAAAAATAAGCAACACATTGTACCAATCTAAATGAAAATTCCGATGATTAATGCTAGTGACAAGCATGGGAGTATATATCATGGAGAACATGTGAGATACCTGAGCAGTGGTCAAGTTGTGATAAGCTAATCAGAAGCCTCTGAAGTCTTTTACCTTAAAGGAACGTGGTCACCCAAATAGTGTGTATTTTTGCATTATTACAGAATGACGTGTATTAGGTATTTTTCAAGAAGTAAAAGTTACAAGCTTTTCGTTAACCCCACCACCAACATTTTACGTTATGTAGATGTTTAAAAATTACAAAAAACTGAAAGCTGAAAAGTCTGCCAGAATATTAAAATGAGGGGCTGTGAATTCAGTGGAAATAGAGCCCGTGCACAACGCCCGGTAAACTTCTTATATGAAGAAACTTGGCTGATGACACGTGATGACAACAAATGTTTTTGTGGTGACGGTGTTAAATGTCAGACAGACACATGTTTCTGACTCATAGTTCATTGAAAACCGTTTCTCCATGCTGTTTAAGCTGCGATAATCTACATGTATCTGTGTGTCAAAATTTTTGGAATTATCCGAGTTCATGTAGCCAATATCGACTGGTCCTGAACACCCTCTTTGTGTTGAATTTGAATAACGCAACGACTTCTCCTGGCTCGTACAAGCTACATACTCAGTGAATATTTTGAATTTCAACATGACTGATTCTCTTTATGAACGCACTTCAAAACTTCGTTAAGACGTCACAGTCAGAATTTGTTTGAAAGTTCAAATTTTGGGCGACCATGCCTCATGTTGTGTTGTCTGTGTGTTACAATCATGGCCATATGACTAGACTAATGATAACAGCAACTTCTAGCCTTAGTAGTTAATTAACAGTGGGGTTCTCTGGCCATCTACAGAGGGAAGTAAATCTTGCAACTCCTGAAGTGTTAGTGCCCTCTATCTGCTTCTGCTGATGTATGAGGTGCAGGGTTGCTTCCCTTTCTAGAGGGTAAGAGAATCCCATTGGTGTAGGTATAATGTATTTCTGTTGGGACTTTCTGCAGTTGTTCCCGCGCTCACCCCGAGCCAGAAGACTGCACCACCCTGCTGTTTCCCGGCATGTACAGTAACTTCCAGCTGGAACAGACACTGAGGGATGAGTATGACATGGGTAAGGCCAGCTGCGATACCCTAAATGAGCTAAAATCTTGTCCTTGACTAAGTTGCTCATTTTTCCCGATTATGGGAGTTCTGTTGATTATAGGAAGGTGTTCTAAGGTTTGTCTGGAAGGTTGGATGATATCCTACAAGAAAAATGTAAGTTTCAGCACCAAATGTAATATTTTATGACATCTAGCTTTTGATAAAAATGCATTTTTTGGACAACATTTTACGTCAACAACAGTAGTTAATTATTCATTTCTGGTATTCATGCATAACTAATCCTTTTTGACATATCTGATCATCTGATAGTAAATTATTCAGTGCTCATATTCAGAGTAAATTATTCTCTCCTGATACTCATGGTACTTGTAACCTATTCTTTTCTGGCATTCATGGTAAATTATCCATTTCCTGATATTCATGGTAAATTATTCGTGTTTAACATTCATGGTAATTTATCCATTTCTGATATTTGTGGCAACATGTTCATTTCGGATATTTATGCCTGCTGTTTTCTGATAGAATACGGAACGAAATCAAATTTCGTTGGTCACAATTTGTTTCTGGTTGACAGACATAGCCCTGGAGTACGAAGAAGGAGAAACGTATCAGCATTTTAAGGAGTTTTATTATGATGTGCTGCCAGAGTTTAAGAGCATTGGGCGAGTTGTCCAGTTTAAGGTCTGCTGCAATTACGAGCTGCACCTGCGGGGCAACGTTTATGTGCAGTTTCACAGGTGAACCAAACTTTAACTTTGCATGTGTGCAGGCTCAGGTCATCGGTAGAAAGTTCCAAGTGGGGGGTAACCTGACCCAAACAGACAAAATAGGGTACAGATGTATGTAAGTCGACAGGGAATTTCTTTATTATTTTGGCTAATGCTGTACCGATTGAACTTGATGTTTTAAGGGCAGAACAAATCCTTTCTCAGTTTTAGAGGAATGTGTAACAATTAAAAATGAAAAATTATCTACTTTCCTGTTGAAGACATCTTTACATCTACAGATAGCCTTGAAAAACTGGAAAATCATGAACACATCAAGATTGGACAGAATAAAAATGCGAATATTCAGTTTTATTTTTAATCCCTTTTTGACTTTTTTATTATAGACTCACTAGTGCAACACAAAATAAAATTGGTGTCATCGAATGAAAAATACGAATTTTTTAAAAGAAGATAACATTACAAGGAACAAGAATAAAATAGAAATTACATCAGAAATCCAATGAAAATATTTAAAGTGGGACCCTTTGTTTTTAATGTCAGTGGCCCGAGGGTTTGATTACGCCATATTTTTCCTTGGTTAGGTACATAAGCAGTATTAAGCAGTTTCCATTTGACATGTGTGAAGGCTTTTTCAGCATGGTTCTCCCAAATAGTGGTTGAGCTAGCGTCATGTCCATGACAGCTCTTCTTACACGTATATATATTTCTAGTCTCTTTATTCAGCCATACAAGTTCTTACTGTCTTATGCGTCTAAAGCTTCAATTCTGCATTATCAGTGAAAAACTCTTGAGAACCTCACAGCACCAGTTAATAAATACTTGCTTTGGCTTTAGGGTTCATACGTCCAGTTAGGCAGGTACTCTGCACACTGTGGATCATTATGCTCCTTACCTAGGTTCTTTCGGTCAGTCAATGTCCTGCTGAGCAGCGACCAGCAGATATTTTAATCAAGTGGCATAAGACATTAAACTCACCCTAGGAGGGAACCACTTCCTCTGCAGCCATATGTGGGAAGGTCCGCCAGCAACCTGCAGATGGTCGTGGGTTTTCCCCGGGCTGTGCCCTTTTCCTCCCACCATAATGCTGGCTGCCGTCGTGTAAGTGAAATATTCTTGAGTACGGCATAAAACACCAATCAAATAAATAAATCCGGAGGGAACAGCATATGGCCATTGATGGTTGCTGGCAGTTGGGTGGTCAGCATTTTGGGGTCATTACGATAGTTTCCATCTTGTGAATAAAAATAGTTTTGGGTCATAGTTGCACAGGAAAGTTGTTGTTTTATTTGGGCAGAATTAAACTTTTCCTATTGTCTGAAAATGATGTGCAACAAAAAAAAGTAAAGAAAATAAAACTTAAAATTCACTTAATTTATGGGAAATGTAAGCTTGAAAAATGAACTGTTGAAGACATAGTTATGTATTAATGGAAAACCAGGAAGATAATAAAATACCTCAGGAAAAATAAAAAAGCTGGACTTTCAGATTTATTTTATTTTGGGACTTTTCAGTGTCAGCTTGCCAGTGTAACACAAGATATAACTGGTATTGCCTAAGCGTAAAAAGAAAAAAGAAAATTTATTCTCCATTCTGTCCACTAAAATCTGAATACCTTGTTCTTCATTTTTCAGAGAAGATGAGGCTCAGGCCGCTTTTGCCAAGTTTAACGGGCGATACTATGGAGGGAAGCAACTCTCCGCGCAGTTTGTGTCCATAGAAAGATGGAAGCTGGCCATCTGTGGTAAGGCCACGGCTGCTTTCACTTGATCCATGGTGACCTTCACTTCTTAAGTGACCTGGTATCCTTGTGTAGGATGACATCATCATTTGAAAGGCCACCTCGGTGGCTTGGTGTTTATATTGCCTGCCTTGGGGTCGGGAGATCTGGGTTCAAATACGGGTCGGGTCATATCAAAAACTTAAAAAATGGTACTGGTTGTTGCCTTGCTTGGAGAATAGCACTGAGGGGTTAGAACAAGGAAACAGGACTGATTGGCCTGGTTTCAGTATAATGTGACTGGGGGAGATGTCATGATGTTACAGTGGCAGTTTGGCGGCATGGACTTTGGCGGCACGGACTCGCCCTGCCACAAGATGATACAGCATGTACATTGTATACATACTAAGGACTCCTCGCCGTAATATAGTGGAAAAATTGTTGAGTACGATGTTAAACCCAGTTATACTCACACATATGAAGAGCTGTATGCAAATGTCACCAATGCCCAACAGTGGTGTCTTGAAAAATGAAGATCTTGTGTTCCGACCTTTCATTGGCTGAATAATAATAGCCAACTGAAATGGTCATTACATTGAAATGCCACCATTGTGAAAACCATACGAAGACTTCTGACGAAATCAAGTGTAATTTTCTTGGAATAAAGAGAGGGACCATAATCACAAGTATCAGTCTCATTCCAGTATCTCTTCCGAAAAAAAAAAAAAAACGCAATGGCAAGATGTTAACTATTTTATGGTATTTCAGAACTGCCACATTAAAATTGTTGAAATTGTTTTAAGACAGAAAACCAAAAAAAAAAGGGAAAAAAACAAATTGATACTGTTGTGTACTCCCCCCCTTTTTCATCTCCCCCTCCCTTCTCAGGAAGACAAGGTTCCTGGTGAATTCTTGCTTTTTTATGTGGTAGTATGTGTTTTTTGACCTCCATCCTTCATTTATTTTCCAGGACTCTATGGAAGAAAGCAGTGTCCCAAAGGCAAGAACTGTAACTTCCTCCATGTCTTCCGTAACCCTGGTAATGAATTTCGTGATGCTGATACAGATTTCGAACGCTCCACCAGAGGCTGGGGTGCTAGCCAGCGCGAGAGGTCCGTGTCGGCAAGGAATGATAAACGAGAGAGAAATGGTCGATACCGCAGTGAAAGACCCTCTCACAGGAAATCGAGGTCAAGGTCAAGAGATTGTGCGTCCAGGTCATGGTCGTGCAGGAGGTCACGGTCTAGTCATCGTCACCGTAAGAAATCACTGGAGCGCAGATCAAGGCATTCTCGATCGCGTTCGAAAAGCAGATCCAGAGTTAGGTCACGCTCAAGGTCAGGGGAGCGTAGTCGTAAGCGGTGTTCTCGGTCACCCAATGACAAGCCACGAAAACGCGAGCGCAAGCGATCAAGGTCAAAGAGTAGGAGTCCCAAGTGCCATACCAGCAAGAAAAGTGACAGAGGTTCTTCTAGAGCCCACCTGTCAAGGGAGACAAATTTAGACAGGTCAGAGACAAGGGAAGCCACTCTCACTAGTGACCATTCCGGTGATAGAAGCATTAATACTGCATCAGCATTACTCAATAGAAGTCAGTCTTCGAGTTCAAGTGACTCTGAAGTAAATGACTTGTCATCCAAGGCTCGCAAGCAAAAATTAAAATCTCATCGAAAGCACAAAAAGCGTAAAAAGGAAAAGGACACGTTTGAGAACTCAGTTTTGAAAAGTGCAGACTCCAGAGATTCTGAAAGTATTAGTTATAATTCTGAGGCCTCGGATTTGCCTGGGATTGGAAGCCCTAGCAAATTGGCTCTGGTGGATGAGATTATCCGACAGTCTCTGAACCAGTAACAAGCAGTTTTTTGTGTGTCCATTTTTGTATATCATGTGAATTCTTACTTGTGATGTTATTATTCTTCAAGAAATAAATTTTTGAGCCAAAGCCTAAATATTGGCTTAAAGAAACCTTTGTTTTTCACAATTGACAAATATTTCTAAGTGTATTCTTCATCAAAAGTTGTGCATTGCATGTGTACACACCTCGCTCATTACAACGTTGTTGTTGGGACACAAATCTGCTTACCGTGTCATAAGTGAAGCTCATTATATTAAAATCATTAACCACTGGTGGTCTGTGACATTATAATATAGGAATGAATTTTGAACACATTGTGACGCTGGATCTTAATTGTAGGCCAAACCAGCTTGTGCAAAAGCATAGAAACTCCGAATAAAGAAGTAAAACTTAGTCGAAATATCGAGAACGTCAACCATGCGTTACATTTCTTTATTCGGAGTTTCTATGCTTTTGCACTTTGCTAAGCTAGTTGGTGGATCCACAAGACCAAACCAGCTTGATCGTTAAATTATAAGCTGATAACAAAGCTGCTCAGTTCAAACAAGATGAAAAAATCAGAAGGTTTTGAAAGTTTCAGAAGCGTGTACAGATGTGTGCAACAACAACTTGGAAAAATTTGGGAGGCACATTTCCGACCGTGTTACATGTTTATTGAAGCACCTGTTATAATGAGGGAGAAGTATCCATTGTAATTTAAGACAATTATTTGGGGAGTGCTTTAAGCTAATACTTTTATATGTCATATGTCTTTTTTGTGAAAAACCCCCAAAAAACAAAACAAAACATAAAAAAAAAACAACCAAAGTAATTTACTTGCTGCAGTGTACTTTTTTGACACAACCATTAATTACTGTGGTCAGTGTTGAAAATACCTCTACATAGCACTTGTCTTTTACCGGTATACTGGTAAATGTGCATACTGGTGTAATGTGCATACAGGTGTAATGAGCATGCTGGTGTAATGTGCATACCGTTGTAATCTGCATACTGGTGTAATGTGCAAAGTTTGTCAGTAACTCCAGCAACAGAACTGTCTGCAATGATAGCAGCGAGCAAGTTCTTGGGGGTCACTGAAATTAAACAGCAGTCAAGTAAATTTTGGGGCGGACAGTCAGATAAATTTAGCCTTTGATCCAACCTTTCTTTCAATTCACCATTATGAAGTACCGTGGAGGTCTTGGATATTTGCGCTGGATATTGAAATACGATGAAGTAGAATGATTAAGACATTGTCATTTTTTCTGGGGGGCGATTCGGTCTGACTTTAAGACCCTCTACATCCAAGAAACATACTTGTCATGATTCTAAACTACTCCCTGGAAACCTTGTTGACTACATACCATTTTATTTAGCCTATGTTATTCCGATCCCCGTTGCCTAAACTACATTCAGAGCGACACTCTTTCTGCCGTTCATTACGCTCGAAACACTCAGATGCCTTGAAGGCATAACAACAATCGACAAACTTCCGACAGCTATGTATCAGGCGATATTAGGCTCAAGCTGTAAATTCGCTTGGATTTACTTGACTTAGATGGGTGAAATAACATGGTGTGTAGTCACAGAGTTTCTAGGGAATACATGTAGTTTTATTACGGTTTAGACTCATCTCCGGCTTCCCTGGCCTAGTCGGACGGTCTAAATGCCAGACCGCATGGTTGTGGGTTGTGCAAATCTCAGACTTAGAATTTTTATTACATGTCCATGTCCGGCTTCTCTGGAGTAGTGGGAGGGTCTAAAAGCCAGACAGCAAGGTTGTGGATTGTGCAAATCTCAGACTTAGAATTTTTATTACAGTTTAGACCCATGTCCGGCTTCTCTGGAGTAGTGGGAGGGTCTAAAAGCCAGACAGAAAGGTTGTGGATTGTGCAAATCTCAGACTTAGAATTTTTATTACAGTTTAGACCCATGTCCGGCTTCTCTGGAGTAGTGGGAGGGTCTAAAAGCCAGACAGCAAGGTTGTGGATTATGCAAATCTCAGACTTAGAATTTTTATTACAGTTTAGACCCATGTCCGGCTTCTCTGGAGTAGTGGGACGGTCTAAAAGCCAGACAGCAAGGTTGTGGATTGTGCAAATCTCAGACTCAGAATTTTTATTACAGTTTAGACCCATGTCCGGCTTCTCTGGAGTAGTGGGACAGTCTAAAAGCCAGACAG
This sequence comes from Acanthopleura granulata, assembly GCA_016165875.1. Taxonomy (NCBI): domain Eukaryota; kingdom Metazoa; phylum Mollusca; class Polyplacophora; order Chitonida; family Chitonidae; genus Acanthopleura; species Acanthopleura granulata. The sequence goes on along the minus strand of JABBOT010000011.1, from coordinate 13,689,773 downwards.
CAAGGTTGTGGATAGTGCAGATCTCAGACTTAGAATTTGAGTGTGGCTGGCAGCCACACCCCTTTGATGTAAATTCTAACTAATTCCTCAACTTTTCACATGTGAAAGAGCAATTTTCAATACAATTTATGCAGCTGTGTAATTTGATGTTTGAAGACGATAAAACTTTGGTTGGGTTGGCTATTATCAGGGCTTCACAAAAAGTTAGTATAATTTTGTCAGTTAACAAAAATTATTGACCTTAGATATTATGGACCTCGGGGATTATTAACCTCAGATATTATGGACCTCGGGGATTATTAACCTCAGATATTATGGACCTCGGGGATTATTGACCTCAGGGATTATTGACCTGTGAGATTGTGGACCTAGGAATATGCTTGAGCTAACCTGTTACAGACATGTGAAGAGGTTGAACTGAACTTTAAGCCCAATTCACATGGAGTGCTTTGTTGTAGCGATGGGTCGCAGCTCCAGTGTGAACAACTTGTGAATCTGGCTATACTGGTAATCCGAGAGATAACGGAGCACTGGTACCCTTTTCCTGCGCTTGTGGGCGACTTGGGTAAATGCCGAGTTGACCGTTGTTCTCTCGTAATACACGGGTGTTGGTATGCTTCACCGGTTTGCCTATGGTCATCATTGCCAGCTGAGGCAGAAATGACCAACTGTCTGAGTTACTAGCACTGTAGACAGGAAAGGTTGCCTGCGCTTCGGCATTATCTGATGTAATGGTATATTTTGTTCTTAAGTTCAACCGAGCCTGCCTGGCCAGAGCCTGTCATTAATGAACCATGTCACTTTACACGTTAGACCCTCCAACTACCAGATGGATGGCTCTAGTCTTTAACTGGTTATCAGATTAACTGGGCTCCTTTTGTGATAGGTTCTTGTCCGGCCCCACACAAGAACTGTACATTTGTTGAAGTAAAAGACAGTTCGTGACTGAGGAACCGTCCATCAAAAAGATACCAAAATTCTCGCTTGAATGCAAAAAGCTGTTTGACTTTACATGAATTTGTTGCTGAATTATCTTGGTTTGAAGTGTGGAGTACGTTGCTGCCGACTGGAATCTGGAGGCACCCATGCTTTCAAGCTTATGAGACATTGACCAGTCAGAGAGCTAGGAGGTATCAGCTGTCTGGTAAGGTATGACATAAGTGGTCTGAGTTGATTGTCAGGGTAACATGTTATATTGACAGGACACTGTTTTAATGGTATATATTTTAATTATAACAAGTACATGTGTAAAGAACACTAAAATGTATTTACAGACCATAGTGTTCTGGCGGGAGTAAGTATCTTGACCATTTGAAGTTATAAATTTACACGTATACTTACGTTTCCATGAGAACCCTAGCAGCTAACTACGTTCCCATGTGACAGGAGTTTTCTGTGCTTGGAAGAATTATGTCACAGCCCAGACAGAATGGTCTGTAGAAATACTTTACCGAAATAAGCACATTATCCACTATTTTGGCTAACTTATAACGTGCGCTGTCTTTCACTTCAACATATTTCCTTGTTTTCTGTTTACCTGACGATAAATATGGCAAAGAGCCGTGGTTTCTCCAGGTTTGGCTGTCTTGGTTTCCTCAAGGTTGTTTCATTTCCCCAGCGCCCTGTCTGGTTTCTTCAAGGCTGTGTCATTTCCCCAGGGCTTTGTCTGGTTTCCCCAAGGCTCGGTTTCGTTTCCCCAAAGCTGTCTGGTTTCCTCAAGGCTCAGTTTCTTCCCCAGATCTCTATCTGGTTTGCTCAAGGATCAATGTCATTTCTCCAGAGTTCTATCTAGCTTCCTCAAGGATAAGTTTCGTTTCGCTAGAGCTCTATCTGGTTCACTCAAGGATCAAGGTTATTTCTCCAGAGCTGTGTCTGGTTTCACCCAGCTATAAGCCTAACTGCTGTTGTAAAATATTCTTTAGTATGGTGTTATCCCTCTACCAAATACTGTACATGTATTCAAGGTTAGACGAAATCCACCCGGCAGTTAGGGATCCTCTCCGCTTTCTTTCGACATGGAAGTTCCAAACATTGGCACGAAAATTTCCTTTCACCTCCAAGATGACACAGTGATGAAGCTGATCTCCTGTCCAAGTGTTGTTAGAACCCTGCCAGTTGTGATATGGGCTACCCCTTCTCACGAACACGACTGTGATCACAACTGCTGTATTTTACCTTAAGTTTAAACTGTAAAACTGCGCTTTTAAAAGGATGTAAAGCCCCTAAATGCTACTTCTTTTGATGCTAGCACACTTTTCTGATAAGAAATTGATCAAACATCACAAAAAAAACCAATTATGTGGTGTTATAAGGTGGATAAATCAATCCAAATCAGCCCCAAAACTACTCTGTGGCCTTGTGGTTAGCGTGCTAGCACAGCACAGTTACTCAGAAGCCCATGAGTTGAAATCTGGAGCAGGCTAGCTTCATCTCTGGCCATACGTGGGAAGGTATGCCTGCACTTGATCATGGTGTTTTCATAAGTGACCTCCAACAGATCTTCTTGGTTTACTCCTGTTCCAATGGCAGTTGTTATCGTATAGGTGAAATATTCTTCAGTACGGTGTAAAACACCAAAGAGATAAATAACCGCCATGGCAATGGTATTCATGTGTGTGTATTATAGGCTTTTGTGTGCAAGTGTAAGACCTGTGTGTACGGTGAATTACTACCACCGGACTGTCTCACGGTAATCTGGGCAAGTGTGTGCGCTAACAAATCCTTTGTAGAATCAGCTTGAAAGAAACAAAACCAACTCACTGAAAATACCTTGCAGTTAAATACAGGTTTATTGATAGAAAGGAAAGAGAAGGAAGGAAGGGAACAGGTAGAAAGAATGCTCAATCTCCACACGCCAGCTTGAGTGACCTAAACTGTGGTAAGGGTCTTGCGTGCTGTGGACATCCGAGTCAACCTAAATGCAGAGGATAGTGGTTGGAATAAAGGCTGCTGTGGAAGTGCACTTCTTAACTCTTCGGATGCCCAGGGAGAAAGAGGCAGACCTTTGTCTCTAACCCCTCAGGAAACCGGACGGGTAGGGCAATAAATCTCATCCCCCTTCTCTCTGGGTGGGGTGGGAGCAAGGAGTGTCCACCAGCGCAAAATTTATGGCCTTAGTGAACATCCAGCCACTCCCACACACTGTCCCCACAGGGGTGTACAGTGGCCAGAGTTGGTACTGGGGTTTACACTTTCCCCCCCTTAAAAAGAAAAGGTATAGATCACACCCTAGCCTACCTCCACATTCCTGCACGCAGGAAAATACACAAGCCCTGAAGGCCGCAGCTCATAATTAGGGGACGGTGTCCTCATTTGTTTCCTTGCGGCGTTTATTGTCCCAAGTGTCTCTATCTTCGTCACTGGTGTCATTGAGACTTCCCACGGTAACCCGTAGACGCTTGGAAGTATTGACACCTGGCACTGATCCTGGGAGATGTCGGTTTGAGATGCTGATTTCCTTTCTCCGGGCAATCTCGTTTTCCAGGATCATTTTGGGGCTGTGGTGATGGAGTCTGGGATCGTCCAGCGTTGGCGGGACTACCGCCTGGTTAGACAGTAACTGGGAGAGGCACACCTCAATGGCTATAGTACCATTAACAGTGGGATGCACCGAGTCGGCCATGTACCAGCTTAAACCGTCCTTACCATCACCTTTTCTGAGAGAGAAGATAGCAGAAAGGTCCAGGACAGACAGACCACTAGCCTCTGCAAGCTGGCATAGTTTGGTATTAAAGTCCATGCGGCGCTGGTTAATATCTGGGCTGGCTTGACCTCTCTGAGCAGATGCAGATGCAGTTGTTCTGCGCCTTGGCCGCCTAGCCCGCCAACCGACTTCATACACGGTACATACTGTCACCTTTGAAGAG